>PVIA01003877.1:0-154119 GCA_004024845.1 Tonatia bakeri | reverse complement strand
CTCTTTTGAGAAATCAGCTGACAGTCTGATGGGAACTCCTTTGTAGGTTACTGTCTCCTTGTCTCTTGCTGCTTCTAGGATTCTCTCCTTCATTTTTACCTTGGCTAATGTAATTATGATGTGCCTTGGTGTGTTCCTCCTTGGGTCCAACCTCTTTGGGACTCTCTGAGCTTCCTGGACTTCCTGAAAGTCTATTTCCTTTGCCAGATTGGGGAAGTTTTCCTTTAATATCTGTTTAAATAAGTTCTCAATTTGTTGCTCTTCCTCTTCCCCTTCTGGTACCCCTATAATTCGTGTGTTTCATTTAATCTTCCTAACAACTCTATGAAGCAAGTACATTATTATTACCCTCCAACAGGTGTGGACACTTAGGCACAGAGAAGTTAAGTGACTTACCCATGGTCACATGGTAAGTGACTGCTGGAGTCTGGACATGAACTCAGATCTGTCTAACTGCTTAGCTCTGCAGCTAAGCTAAAATGGAATGGTGGCTGTTGTTTGGGTTTTCTTAGGAAAAGATGAGATTGTGGTACAGGCAGTTCCCATCCCCATGAAAAGTGGAGCTGAGCTGTTTTGTCACCCCTCCCCTAGCCACTTTAGTCCTTTTGCTATGTACCCACACTCCACTAATTCCACCACTTGAAAGTACCACTGTCCCCTTCTTCCTGAGAAGAGAGATTCATAAGTGAGTAATTAGCGATAGTTCTGGAAAACAGTGTAAGTCATTGTGAGGCATGTGTCAAAACGGAAATATGGTTTGTATCACTTCCTTATGAGAATTAGGATCTTTAGACACAACAATATTCACTTGGCTACTAGTTCTGTTCTGTTTCTGGTCAAAGTTTCTGTTTCATGGTTCCTACTGCAGTGCGGTCTTGGGCAGAGGGACATGGTAGTCAAGGTAGCTGACCAATATATGCCATTTACTCACTGGGGTGATCCTGAGACTGTGTCATGTCTGTGCTTTAGTTTACTTTGTAAAATGAGGATCTGGTCCACCAAGAAAAAGATCACCGAAATCCATGAAAGCCATGCTAAGCCACACGGTCAAAAATATATACATGCATGAGAGCTTTGCATCTAAAAATCTTTTTGTATATTCTAGCCTCACAGGAAACCGCCAGTGCGCCGCCAGCAACATACTCATTGGTAAATAAAGTTAGAAATAAGGAGACGGTTTCCATCCCGAGCTATATCGAGCCTGAATGTGACTATGATGACGTGGAAATCCCTGAAGATATGGAAAACCATCATTTTGAAAAAAACATTTCTTCTTTTTGGCAAGCTTAAGAGGGTTCACACGGCTTATTTTAAAACCATCAAGAATGATTGAACTTCCATGTGTCCAGTCCCAAAAGCAGTGGTACCGTTATGGGGCTGTATAAGATAAGCACTTCTGAACCTTAGATAAAGAAGATATAGTCATCAAATGATGGCAGCCAGAGAAAAATGCAACTGCTCAGCCCTGAAGACCGAGAGGAGTCAGGCCATGAGCTTTTGTTGAGCAAGTTTCCACGGGAAGGACCTCTGAGCTTCATGGCTGCCACCCAGAGAGAGCACCCTGTTCTCTGCACTCTTCCCTCTTTCCTTCTCTTCTTTGTTTTAAGAGATCTTAAAGCCTGGCGTTTGATTGTGCAGAGGCCGCTAGGCCCCCATCTCCAGCACCATGGCTAGAAGCACAAGGTCTTGTCTCCACCAGCCCCACCCACCTCCTGCGTAGTATCTTCAGGTGGCAGTAGCAGCTGAGCGCTCTTGTGTACAAATCACCCCGTCAACCTTGTGAGTTCTTCAAGGGTGGGGAGTGCTTTCTGTTCCTGTGAACCCTTTCCACCCACACACACCTCAAACCCCAGGGCCTCTCTATGACGTTGGTCAGGCTGACCATAGCATTCAAGTTCCCACCTAGTTTTTTTTTTCTGTGCTTCCCAGTTGCACCAAAACAATCAACAAAGACAGATGTTACACGTAGAAGTGTCATTTTGCAATATGTGTATTGGGCTACAAGAAAAGTAGGTTTTCCTAGGAAAAATCATGGGAAACAGGAAAGAAAGGGGTGATTAAATGGCAGATTCAAGGTGAGAGTTCAGGGGCTTAAGGCCTTCCTGCATAATTTTCATTACTGCTTCCTCCCTATATAAAGCCAAGGCCCTTCCCTCCAGATCACTGTCCCTGAGCATCTGGGAGGCAGAATCTCCAGTATGAAGTGCTCCAGCTAATGAGATGTCAGGGGAGTGGGCTGCTATCCTGCTAAATGAGTACCCTAGTGTGGTCACTGAGCCTTAGGTCAGCTTTGTAGGCTCCTGAACCTCATCAGTTCTTTCAAGTTGATCCACTAGAGCTCCAGGACTTGACACTTTCTAACCAGACTCACAAGATGCTGATTTCTCAGCAATCCCTGTAAAGACAGCTGATGAGCAGGGACAGCACATGAGCTGTGAAAAGGCCTCGGAATGACTGCGGGGCTGAGCTCCTCTTCAAGAGACGTCAAGCTTCCTCCTTCCACCAATGCTGGACCAGTTGGGATAGATCTCTCTCCCAGATTGTCTCTTTCTAGACTCCATAGAGACCTCCAGCTTCCTGTTAATACCTCCTTATTGTAGGCCAGTGGTTCCCTCACTATGGCCTTATAGAATTCTGGCATTCAACATATCAAAGAGAGGACTCTTTTACAAAATTATAGAAAATAAGTTAACAGATATAAGTGTTCTACATGTATGCTTTCCCCTTGTAAATTTCCTGTAAGCTGTCCACATCTGCGACAAAAGTTAAAAGCAAATGCCTCTCGGCATCAGCATGCTGTAATTACCTGTCTACCTGTCCCTCTCCTCCACTGGACTGAGAGCAACGTGGGGACAGAGACTGCATCTCTTTGCCCCACTGTTCTCTCTCTTCCCATTCAATGCCCAGGCACTTTGTAGACAGTCAATAAAGATATTGACTAAATGATCAGTTGAATGAATGAATAAATTCCTCTGGGACCTCACTACTCCTTGTACTTGACCTTGTGAAAACATTCCTCCCTCTGCATTATAATTGCCTGGTTACATTTCCATTCTCCTTTTTTAGTCTGGGGCTCGTATGGGGTGGAACTCATCTGGCTCACTGCTATATTCCAAGTATCCAGGACAAAGCCTGGCACATGGTAGACACAATATTTATTGGATGTTGAACATTAACGGAAATTCTATCAATCAGTTGGACAAAAAAACAAGCATGTGTTATTTGGACACCTGTAATAAAGTCCCATTTTTGCCAATAATGTTACAAGTTTGGATGATAGAATTAAATGTATCAAGATTCCACAGGACCTTCTGTGTATCCTAACCCCACAGGAAACCCCAAGTCAGCTACCAGCTACATATTCATAAAGTTAGAAATAAGAAGATATTTTCTATCCCAAGCTCTATGGAACCTAAAGATGATTATGATGGCATTGAAATCACTGCAAATATTGACAACTGTCATTTTAAAACAACTCCTGGTCTACTACCCTAACTGCTTTTGAGAACTGATGATTCACTCATACAATAAAACCATAGATTATAGTTTTCTTTTAGAAAGTTAACAGTCTCATTTTTGCGACACAAATAAGATTGTTGTCAGAGAATGTTGTCAAAGAACCAGCAGCAAGTTTTAAAAATCATGTGTATCAACCCTAACTGTGGCTCAGTGGATTGAGCATCAGCCTGCGAACCAAAGGGTTGCCGATTTGATTCAGTCAAGGCACATGCCTGGGTTGTGGGCCAGGTCCCCAGTGGAGGGCATGCGAGAGGCAACCACACACTGATGTTTCTGTCCCTCTCTTTCTCCTTCCCTTCCCCTCTCTTAGAATAAATAAGTAAAATCTTTTTTTTATTTTTATTTATTTATTTTTTAGAGAGGGAAGGAAGGGAGAAAGAGAGAGAGAGAGAGAGAAACATCAATGTGTGGTTGCTGGGGGCTGTGGCCTGCAACCCAGGCATGTGCCCTGACTGAGAATCGAACCTGTGATGCCTTGGTTCGCAGCCCGCGCTCAATCCACTGAGCCACGCCAGCCAGGGCAGTAAAATCTTTTTAAAAAATCATGTGTGTACTTTAGGCTGCAAGGAACAGACTGTCCCACTAAAAGTAACTGAAACAATGAGGAGTTTATTACCTCACAAAACAAGAAGTCCGGAAGTAAGCATTCCAAATTCAACCACTCAGGAGTCGGCTGACCTTTCTTTGATTCTCTCAGCTTTGCCCTCCTGGTGGCAAGGTAGCTGCCATAGCTCCAATCATAAT
Source organism: Tonatia bakeri (assembly GCA_004024845.1). Lineage (NCBI taxonomy): Eukaryota > Metazoa > Chordata > Mammalia > Chiroptera > Phyllostomidae > Tonatia > Tonatia bakeri. The sequence goes on along the minus strand of PVIA01003877.1, from coordinate 149,856 downwards.
GTTATCATATGATGACGTTCAAAGTTAAGAAGGAAAGGGACATTTCCTCCCATATAGCTCTTTTTATTAGGAAGGAACATCTTTCCCAGAAGCCCCCAGCAACTTTCCATAATGTCTTATTGGCCTGGACTGGTTCACATGCCCAACTATAGGAAAGGCCAGGGAGTGAACATTGGGCATTTTCAGCATTTCTTATTTGCCATCAAGGAAAAAGGAAAGAATAGCTGCTGGATAGGCAGCCTCAGTTCATTCTCAAAAATCACATTACTCATTATTTGCTTTTTATTTTTTCCATTACAATCTCTGAGTCATTAGGGAGTTCAGGGTAAGGTATGGTGTCTAGATTCTACCATTCAGTCTTCTCCTACAGCATTTTGGCCAATAAAAACAGACATAGAACTGTCAGTCAAATGAGGATAGTGAAAATAACAGCAATAGCAACAATAACAGGACCCCACAGTGACTGCACACTTCCCCTGTGTCAGAGTTCTGAGGGCTACACTGTCCAATGTAACCATGACCTTAAACAGGCAGGACTGCTGTGCGGTAATCAGAAGAGTTGCATCCTCCTGCTGTCTCCTCACTCTTGCTGTTCCTTGAAACCCACTCTGATGGGCTAGTTCTCCCTTGCCCTCTTAGATAAAATCTCAGGCAGGTGCCACTGGGTCTTCTTGTCACTCTTAGATAATAAAAAGTCCTCCAGGTGTGTGTGGCATGGGGACATGAATCTGTCAAAATTCAGTGAACACACACTTAAGGTTTCTGCATTTCAACCTAAGTAAATCTGACCTCAAAAGAAAAAAAAACTGTAAACAAATATTGAACTCTGGTTAATGACATGTACACTGGAGTATTTAGGGGAAAGTGTACCAATGTCTGCCATTTACCTTGAAATGAATCCAAAGACAAGATGGTGGTAGAGCCTGCACTTTTAGGTATAAACGGAGCCTCCTTGTTCTCATCCTAAATGCAGCAAGGTCTGGATCTGCAGGGCCAGCTCTGCCCCACCCGCTTGCCCAGGTCCTGGGAAGAGAAAAATGGAGGAATAGCTGTACACGCATCAAAGAGAGAGTTTAGAGCCTGCTCTCCATTTTGAGGCAAAATAACTCCATCTCTATTCTCAGCAAATGTTCTATATTCAATTCAGTCAAGTGAGTTAGTCCCTCCTCTCTCCATCTCATAGGGAGAGAAAAGTACTCTCCTCCTCTATGGACATTGAGAGAAAGAGGATAAGACTCCCTCCTGACTAAGGATGACCTTCTCTGGACCTTGCTCTGCGGCCCTCTCCAGAGCCGTGTGCAGGGGCATCGGTCAGAGCAGCACCCTGAGTGGTGGTCCCCCCAGCTCTGTCTCCATGGTGGAAACTTGCTCTTCATCTCCCCAATCTGGATTCCACTCTTTTCAGCAAAAGCGTCAGATTTTTCTGTTGGATCCACCTCTTTCTCTTCTCTCCATTGGTGTAATTTGTGTAAAGCCTCAGCCCAACTCAGAGGTAGAGCACATGACCCAGACTGGCCAATCAGAGCTTCTCATTCCCTTGACCACAGTGACCAACTGGTTGATTCTTTGGGTTCCAGAGCAGGTCCCCCCGGCATGGGGTTTGAAGCTATAATAACAGGATAGACACTCTCAAGGTAGAACCTGTCACAAAAGACACTGAGCTGAGCTAAGAGGAGGGTTCAGATCCTAACGGCATTATCTGAGCTCCTATCTGTTGCCATGCTTGATGTAGGCATACTTATGGAGTTTTTTAGTCACATGAGCCAATATTCTTTAAAAGCTTTCAACACTGTCCCTTAAGACCCACCCCCACCATCACTGCCTAATTTTGGTCTTGTCATCTTTCATGTGGCTTAATACAAAAGCCTCTTGACTGTTCTCTCCTCCTCCAATTCATCTCCCATTTGCTGTCAGAGGGAACTTTCTAAAACATATCTGACTAGGTCGTGGCCCTGCTTAAAATCCCTTGTGCCTACAGAGATAAAGTCTACACCACCTAAGCACACCCTGCCAGGCCCTGACAACCTGGTCCCCACTGGGCTCATGTCGGCACTTCCTCTCCTCCCACCACATACTGACCACAGAAATTTTTTCCCCTCTTTCTCTACCTAATAAACTGAAACTCACCCCTTAGCACCCAGAGGGAGTATTGCCTTCTCTGAGAGGTCTTTCCTCACTAGGTCAGGTGTGCCCCTCTTGGTATTTCTCCCACAACTATCTAAATGCATAATTATCCCCATCCTGTGGTTACGCCTCTCTCCTTCCCATTAGATACTGGGCTCCTGAGGGTTAGGATTATGTCTTAGGATGACTCTACATTCAGGTTTGCCAAGAACAACAGTTTTGGCTTTTGTTTGATGCCTCAGCATAATTATTAAGAGCACCCTTTTTACTCTCAACTGTCCTGGTTTGGATGATAAATTATTTGTTCACCACACTTATCTATGATCAAGTCCATGTCTAAAAAGAGTGAGTGTTAGAAAAAGTATTTCCATGCCCTGACTGGTGTGGCTCAGTGGATTGAGCATCAGCCTGCAAACCAAAAGGATGCCAGTTTGATTACCAGTCAGGGAACATGTCTGGGTTATGGGCCCTGTCCCCATGTGGGGGCCGTACAGGAGGCAACCAGTTGATGTTTCTCTCCATTTTTTTCTCCCTCCCTTCCTCTCTCTAAAAATAGACAAAATCTTCTTTAAAAAGGTATTTCCAAATAAATGCATGAATAAGTGATCTTTCTCGGTCTAATTTTATTTCATCAGATAAATAGCTGAATTAGATTATTTCTAAGTTCTTTATTGCTTAAAGTGGTTCAAATTAAGTCAGTACTCCAAAAGGCCAAGACCAGTAATTTTGTTTTGTCTTCCCCTTGAAATGACCCACCATGTAGAATTTCACACTTAAACATATGAAGCCAGGGTTAACAACTTCAGAGACTATGAGCTGCTGGGAGCCTGGTTACTGACACAGATAACTTCTCCACTGATGGCTACGTTCCTTCAGTTAGACCCACCAGGGGCTGGGTCATCTCCTAACATCAGGTAAAAAATAAGTTCCATTTATTCTTGTGATGCAGGTTGCATCAACAGGATGATTACTGCTCAGATTTGCCCCGGATTTGTGGTGTGCTTCAGTTCCCAGCTGATCCCACCCACATCCCTGAGTGCACACAGCGTGCTCTGCGGTGGCCAAGCAGCAGTGAGAAATCTCACCAGGATTTGCACCTGGGTGCCGAAAGCCCTCCACCATAAATAACAGGTAACAACCGTCTGTGGTCACATTTCATTTTACTAGAGCAGATACAAAATTTTTGTAAAAAACAGCCCATTAATATTGTCGAATCTCGGCTCTTTCACTGTAAAACACAGGTTTTTATATTTACCCACATCTTATTGCCAAAATTTAGTGTAGTTAAAGTTTTAGATCAGCTGCCCTTGAATAATTTAAATATTCTACAATCGGAAAACAACACTACATAACCTTGGTAACTTACAAAGTGACCTATAAACTAACGTCCTTTGAATTTTTTTTAAACATTAGATGTCTTAGCATTTTTTTTCACAAATTGGGTGTCAGTGGAACATGGCTTAGGTTTTCAAAAACTTGCAGGAGGCAGTATTTAAGAACAAAGAAATTCCCCTGATGGTAAAAAAAGTTTATTTGCATAACTTCTACATCTCTACCTCCCATGAGGCACAAACAAAAATAAATTTTCCGATACATTTAATGTTGGCATTCTACAATGCTATTTTCAGTGACCAAGAAAAACTTCCTCTGAATACATGAAAAATAAATATTACCCTGCATTTCTTACTATTGTTTAGAAAAGATGTTGCATCAATATTTCATAGATCAAATCTCTATTGTATCACTGGACTACTTTAACAAGATTTCCACAATTCTTTACAATGTGAGATTTGCCAAAAAAACAAACAAACCCAAGTTTATACAGATTTATTTTTAAGTTCTGCTTTGGCCACTTTGAAGTGCAATTTGGCAGCATCTAGTGAAGTTGAAAATAGGGATACTCTAGATGACCCAGCAACCCCACTTCAGGAGACATACCCTAGAACAGCGCTTTAGAACTTGTTAGTACAAGATCCCCATAACACTCATCAAAATGACTGAGGACACCAAAGAGATTTTATTTAAACAGAAGCTATCTACTGACATTTAGCTTATTGGAAATGAAAAGTAAGAAAGATTTTAAATATGCATTAGTTAATTTAAAATAATAAATCATGTTAATATAAATAACATTTTTATTTAAATGACTATGTTTTCTCAGGCAAAAACATTAGTAAAAAAGAGTGGCATTGTATTAGACTTCTGTGAATCTCTTTAATACCCAACTTAATAGAAGACATCCAGATTCTTATATCTGCTTCTGTAGTCAACCTGTTACACTGTAAACACCATGTACCCTCTGGGAAGTTCCACTGTACACTCTTGAGAGAGGAAGCATGAATAAGGCCAAATAACATCTTACTGATGTTATGAAAATAGTTCTGAGCTCATGGTCCAGACCACACTTTGAGAATCACTGCCCTAAAGAAACTCAAGCACATGTGCAAAGATGTTCTTTGTAATATCATTAATTACAGGGAGAAAGTGGAACCCGTGTCCATCTTGTAGCCTATCCACAGGGGACCACAAAGTCCACGCAGGCTGCCCTGTTGTTGCTTTGCTCACCACCTACCTCCAGCTCTCAGCGCAGGGCGGGCGCTCAATAAACAGCCGTGGGAGGAGGGAAGTGAGAGAGGCAGCATGGGCAGAAATAGAAATACTGCTCTGCAACTTGCTTTAAAATTTAACTCTGTTCCACGGACATCTTTTCACAGATGTAAACTAGTCACAGGGTAGGAATGGCCAAAAGCCATGGGATTCTTGTATAGCTAGTAAGCATATTTCTCTAAAGTCCAAAAGTAAAGGTGTCTGTACTTTATCTGTTAAACACCACAGGCTGCAAACCACTGACATCTAATGGAGCATTAAGCTGTCCACACATTATGGGCAAACTGGCCTTTGTTAACAAATTTTGCCCATACTTTGTTTGGAGATATTCTGTAATTCAGATTTTAAAAATGAGTCAGTTATTCAAAGGCCTTTCTAGAAATAATATAACCAATGTAGATCTCTTTGTTACCCCTGTTATTTTCATGTACACTGGAGGATTTTTTTTTCTTAAATATATTTTATTGTTTATGTTATTACAATTGTCCCATTTCCCTCCCTTTATTCCCCTCTGCCCTGCATCCTGCCCCCCCACTCACATTCCCCCCTCCTTAGTTCATGTCCATGGGTCATACATATAAGTTCTTTGGTTTCTCCATTTCCCATACTATTCTTAACCTCCCCCTGTCTATTTTGTACCTACCATTTATGCTTCTTATTCCCTGTACCTTTTCCCCTATTTCCCCCCTCCTTCTCGTCACTGATAACCCTCCATGTGATCTCTATTTCTGTGATTCTATTCCTGTTCTAGTTGTTTGCTTAGTTTGTTTTTGGGTTTTTTTTAGGTTCTGTTGTTGATAGTTGTGAGTTTGATGTTATTTTACTGTTCATATTTTTGATCTTCTTCTTTTTCTTAGATAAGTCCCTCTAACATTTCATATAATACGGGCTTGGTGATGATGAACTCCTTTAACCTGACCTAATCTGGGAAGTGCTTTATCTGCCCTTCTATTCTAAATGATAGCTTCGCTAGGCCCTTGCCTTTCATGACTTTGAATACTTCTTTCCAGCTCCTTCTTGCCTGTAAGGTACTTTTCAAAAATCAGCTGATAGTCTTATGGGAACTCCTTTCTGGGTAATTCTTGTTTTCTTTTGCTGCTTTTAAGATTCTCTCCTTATCTTTAAAATTGGGTAACTTGATGATGATGTGCCTTCGTGTGTGCTTCCTTGGGTCCAGCTTCTTTGGGACTCTCTGAGCTTTCTGGACTTCCTGAAAGTTTATTTCCTTTGCCAGATTGGGGAAGTTCTCCTCCATTATTTGTTTAAATAAGTTTTCAATTTCTTGTTCTTCCTCTTCTTCTTCTGGCACCCCTATGATTCAGATGCTGGAACATTTAAAGTGGCCCTGGAGGTTCCTCAGCCTCTCCTCACTTTTTAAAATTCTTCTTCATTCTGTTCTGGTTGAATGTTTATTTCTTCCTTCTACTCCAAACCCTTGATTTGAGTCCTGGTTTCCTTCCTGTCACTGCTGGTTCCCTGTACATTTTTCTTTATTTCACTTTGCATAGCCCTCATTTCTTCCTGTATTTTGCAACCATACTCAACCATTTCTGTGAGGATCCTGATTACCATTGTTTTGAACTCTGCATCTGATAGGTTGGCTATCTCTTCATTGCTTAGTTGTATTTTTTCTGGAACTTTGATCTGTTCTTTCATTGGGGCCATTGTTTTTGGTCTCTTGCACCAGCGACATAGTAAGGGGCAGAACCTTAGGTACTTTAGGTATTTGCCAGGTCCATCCAACCAGGTCACCACTTCTTCATGGTGCTGTATGTGGGGGAGGGGTCTGAGAGGGAGCAATGCTGCTTGCTCAGCTCTTAGCCGGCTTTCAGTCACTTCCTCTGCTACGCACAAGTAAATTGGGCACTTCTGATGCTGATTCCCGGGTGTGTGGGTTTGTGTACATTCTAGGACCCTGCGGGTTTCACCAACAAACTCTCCTGTGAGGATGGGAGTTTCTCCCGTTGCTGCAACCTCCACAGGATTTTACCACCAGAGGTTTTGAGGCTTTATTTTCCTGCACTAGAACCCTGGGTTGCTCGGTCTGTCTCACTCCCAGTTGTTCCTTCCAGTTTATCTGCACACAAATGTGGGACTACCCAGTCTGCCAGCCACCTCCTCACCAGCCCTAGTCCTCCAGCTACTGCCTCCTCCAGCCACATCCTCTCCACCCCAGCTGCCCGTCTCTGCCCCTCCTATCAGTCTGGATGAATGCTTCTTCAGCTCCTTGGTTGTTGGACTTCCATACCAGTTTGATTTTCTGGTAGTTTTGGTTGTTTTTTTCCTTGTAAATGTGTTGTACTTTTGGTTGTGCGAGGAGGCACAGCGTATCTACTTTATACCTCCATCTTAGCCGAAAGTCAGATTTTCTTAAGGTAAATTTGTTAACATTTCTCACATCATACAATAAAACCAATGGTTAAAACAAGTTAATAGATAATTTTTATTTTATAACTATCTTTTTCTTTCTCTCCTCTTTTCTTAACTTTGCTTGGTTCTAATTTACATGGTAAACGATTTTTAAAACTGTGTGCAGGGAAAAAAAGCAATGCATAATAACTGTTCAATAAATGTTTGCTGATAATAAAAAAAGAATATTCACAGACTTTTTTCAATGCCTTTTTTTTTGTTCAATTTTGTGTCCTCAATGCCTAACACATGTGGGAGTCCAATAAATATTGTGGAAGGAAGGTGGGGTGGAAAGGAGAGAAGATGGAAGAGAAGAAGGAAGGCTGATTATGTTTTAAAAAGATAGGTTATGCCCTGGCTGGTGTAGCTCAGTGGATTGAGCGCGGGCTGCGAACCAGGCATCGCAGGTTCGATTCCCAGTCAGGGCACATGCCTAGGTTGCAGGCCATGTCTCCCAGCAACCGCACATTGATGTTTCTCTCTCTCTCTCTCTCTCTCTCTCTCTCTCTCTCTCTCTCTCCCCCCCCCTCCCTTCCCTCTCTAAAAATAAATAAATAAAATCTTAAAAAAAAATAGGTTATGATCTTCAGAGTGCCTTTTACCTCCATGATTCTAGAACATGAGTAACAATAACAAAGAGGCCATCGTTAATTAAGCTTTCAGCCCTGGCCCGGTGGATCAGTTGGTTGTAGTGCGCTTCGTGTCAGCCACCTACACTGGTCTTCAGTTTCTTAGGCACATTGCCAGCTGCCACAGGACCTTGCACATGTAGTTCCTGCTGCCAGGGATTCTCTCCCCCTACCCCCTCTCCTAATAGACAGTTGCTACTTTGCCTGTCCAAAGAGCTGTCTCTGTTTTCTGGTAAAAAATAAAAACAAACAAAAAACTGTCTTTTCCTTCCATCACCTCATGGGCCTTGTAGTAACATGGATCTCTTCCCACAACCAAACATGTAATACAGGCTGGCCAAAGTACCTCATCCGCTAGATTCAGTGATTGGCCCAGGTTTGGACATGTGATCCAAGCAGAACCAAGCCGAATCCCTTTTTCTATAATTGCTATAGACACTCTCCTTCAGTAACCCTGGGCTCTGAAACATACCTCCATGTGGAAAAAAAATTATGAAGTCAACACAGAGAAAAGTAAGACCAAGCGATGGAGAGAAAGAAAGGAGTCCTGATGACAGGTGCTTAGATCCCTGAGTCCTGGCCTTTCCTGAGGTCTGTCCACCCCCCTGGCTTCTGTTACATGAGACAAGTTATGCTCTAGCCAGAGCTGGGTTTCTACTACTTCATTTCCTTTGTCTGCCTGAATAATCAAAGAAACCCAGATTCCAGAAAGTCTTCACAGACCTTCCTGTGTAGGTCAAGTTTTCATTAGTAAGTTCTTAGTGTACTCTCCAGCATAGCAGTCACCACAGTTATCACTTCATATTTATTCATGGATTTATTTAAGTATCTCCTTCACAAGTTCCCTGGGAGGGCTTAGGGTTTTGCTGAACATTCACTGCATCAACAATGACCGGTCTAGAGTGGGCACTCCATACATATTTGTAGAACAAATGAATTTCATAATGAATTCATGCTTCTGAAAGGGGCAGCAAGTTAAGCCCATAAAGGGTCAGAAAAAAAAGAGTTCTTTCTTCAAAATAAGACTAAAAAGCCAAAAAAAAACCCACTGTTAATATGACTTCATATTTCTCAATAAAAATGTAGCTACTGTCTTTCCCTGCAATTCCATTTTCATTCTTCTGTTTTAAGCAGATCTTGGTTCTTAGAACAAAACTAAAGCTAAAAAAAAAAAAACCACTTAGCCCTGGCTGGCGTAGCTCAGTGGATTGAGCGCGGGCTGCGAACCAGGCATCGCAGGTTCAATTCCCAGTCAGGGCACATGCCTGGGTTGCAGGCCAGGACCCCAGCAACCGCACATTGATGTTTCTCTCTCTCTCTCTCTCTCCCCCTTCCCTCTCTAAAAATAAATAAATAAAATAAACCGCTTAATTTTGTTATTTCAAAGTAAAATAAGAAATACAAGAAAACATTCATGGTTACAACTTTCCTGGAAGAAAAAAAAAAGAGAAGAAGAAGAAGAGTAGATGGATAGAGGGCTAGCCCTACCAGATTTTAAAACATATTTAAAAGCTCACAATTAGAACAGTTTATTATCGAAGAAGAGACAAACTAGACAAGTGAACAGAAATACACTTCAAATACATATGTAAATTTATTTAATAATAAAGACGCCATTTAAAATCAGTGAGGAAGAGGATGATCCAATAAATGGGAATCAGGCCACACAGCTCATTAGTGGTGGGTCAGCTATTGTCTGACTTTCTGACCTCTGAGCTTACCCTATTTTTGTTTCTCTCTGTTTGAGACAACAATAGCATGCGGGGGGGGGGCGGGGGGCAGAAAAACATTTAAAAGGCAGAACAAAAATGTAAAATTATTTGATGGGGTCGTGCACCCAGACCGACCGGATTGAAGCCCCGCCGTAGGTAAGTCTAGGACCTCCGGAGGACTCTACATCTCGATGGTAACCAAGCACACCTGGCGCTGGTGCCCGCAGGTGCACCAACCTGCGCGGCCCAAGACCTTCGGGGAGTCGACTCACGTGACACCCAGCGTAGGACCGAGCCGGCGGAGTTTGCGCGCAGAGAAGATACCTGAGCCTGTGGGAGCACACGCGGGTTGGTGGGCACAGCAGGGGTCGAAAGGGGGGTGCGGGGGTAGCGCGACCGCCTCCTTGGGGAGCACGCTGAAAGTAGCCGCCCAATCCTGGTGTCCAAGATGTTGGCTCCTCGCCGGAGTAGAACGGGATGCGTGATGGCGGCCGTGGAGGGGGCCCCAGTGGAGCGGGAGGCGGGGGGTAGCCTAGAGGGGAGACCCCGCTGCGTTCGCAGAACCGGTAGCCCTAGCGCCCGGGGCCCTCCGGAAAGCTGGGTGGGAAGCAGGTCTTCTGAGGCAGGAGATGAACCCACCCCTCGTTTCTCGGGGTGGCAGAGGCTGGGGCCTCCGGGACGTGGGTGTGTGGGGCCTGGGCCTGGGCTTTCTAACCCCTTGGCCCTCTTCTGGGTCTCCGTGTGCCCCGCCCACGGCCTTCCCCCCATCTCACTGCCTCCTCCCACCCCACCCCACGCCCTCCCCGCTCTAGTGTTTTCCAGTTTTCTCCTGTGCTTATCGTAGACTGCACCTCCCCCAAACCCATAAATAAATCCTCAGTAGTAAATTGACCCTATTCCTTGCCCAGCGCTGTGGCAGGCTCCTTTGTAGTTTGTAACAATGGACGAGATCTGGTTTCCAAGCTCCAGGAGTAACTGACAGCCCCGCTGGGGAGACTAAGCTGAACTACTGGAATGAAGTGTATGCTTCAGACATGTTCTGATATTTGACCTAAGCTATTAGTACTGTTGGAGTTCAAAGGAGGGGGCTGATTGAAGTCTGGTCTCTTCTTTGTAAAGGTCTGTATATCCTTTTAGGAGTAACTTCAAAAGTCATTTTCTTTGGGAATCCTTCACCTACCTCCATGTTTAAGTTTCTCGTCTTTTTTAAGCTTATTTAGCTAGTGCTAAGTTCATAAACTCTTATCACCTTGTTTCAGGTCTGTGTCTGCGTGTTGTACAGGCCCCCACTCTAGGCAGGGACTCTATCTTTGTTTAGCATCACCTAATGTGTGCACATGAGTATGAATTAAGAAGGATTGAAATGGTGCCCTGGCCAGATGGCTCAGTTGTTTGGAGTGTCATCCTGTACACCAAAAGGTTGCTGGTTCAATTCCCAGTCAAGGCACATACCTAGGTTGCGGGTTTGATCTCTGGTCGGTGCATAGGGGAGGCAACCAATGGATGGTTCTCTCTCACATTGATGTTTCTCTCTCTCCCTTCCTCTCTTTCTCTCTCTAAAATCAATTTTTAAAAAAGGATTGAAATGGTTAGAAGGTACTGACTGAGGTGGGCCTGCAACAGTGGGAATTTCGTATTTGTGTAAGTCAGAGGTTGAAAAATGATGGCCCCTGGCCAGATTCAACTGTAAATATATTTACAGATAGGGGGAAGGCCGTGGGCGGGGCACACTGAGACCCACTGAGACTTCATAGTTCATGGTATTTGTTTTTATTTGAATTAGTGGCCAAACTTTTATATCAGGAGATTTCTTTGACATCCACTCACACAAAAATCTAGATTTTCAGTCCCTCGTGGAAAATCAGAAGATGTAACCAAACAGGGCCCACGTGCCTGCATGGTGCTATTAGTAGGAGTTGAGTAGCAAGTCATTCCTTTTGACTTGGTCTAAAATTTCCAGATTCCTTGTCCCCACTAATCCATTGTCTTTCCCTGATACAGAAGACATGTATCAGTTGTCATATATCACCTAGTTTGCTGCACTCCTGATTAACTGCCGGGCCTCTTGCAGCCATTTGAGTTCTTGATTCCAGATATAGATAGAGGCAAACAGGGAGGGCATCACGAGTAAGAGAGTCATGGGCAAAGGAATGTAATGAAGAGAAGCCTAGTATATAGAGAAATTAGGGAGGATTCCAGAGCATAGGTTTGCTTTTAGGTGAATCATAGACTTGAGCTATTGTTATGGGTTGAATTATGTCCCCCCAAAAAGATACCTAAGGTCCTAATCTCCAGTACCTTAGAAAGTGATCTTATTTGGAAATAGTGTTGTTGCAACTATCACTTGGTAAGGTGAGGTCATACTGGAATAGAATGGGCCCCTAATTCAATGTGACTGGTGTCCTTATAAGAACATGGCCATGTGAAGGGAGAGACAGAGGGAGCGTGCCATGTGAAGATTGAGTCAAAGATTGGAGTGATGCGGCTACAAAGCAGGGAACACAAGGATTGTCACCAGATGCTAGGAGAGAGACACAGGACAGTTATCCCTTAGAGCCTGTGACTGGCTCTGGGCATCCTGTTTGGATCTACAAAGTGATCCACAGTTTGTGGCTGCCTCTGCTGGGCCTGCATGTTCACAGGAAGGACCAAGCTGTGCACCAAGGCAGGCTTCCACCGAGTCTGGGGGCAGGTCAGCAAAAGGCCCAAGGGACCCAAAGATCTGCCTCTGCCCGCTTGCTGCCTTATAGGCTCAGTCACTGAAAGAGTCTCTGGCAGTACTGAAGTTGCATGAGAAAGGTTTTCAGTGAGCACAGATTACCAGATTGATAGAGGTTCAATCTCAGTGCTACTGCTGGGTCTGAGGCCACTCAGCAAAAGTCCCAGTGTATACCAAGTCTAGCTCACCCCTGCTGGGTTTCTTCAGACCTTTGTGGTGGGCCATGGTGTCAGGAAATCATCAGACTGAGGCAAGCAGAATTTATCAGGCCCAAGTGGACCAAGATTTGGCTGTGTGAAGAGAGGGCTGTGCACCAGTGGGGAGTGCAAGAGAAAAATAGCCCCTGCCCTTGAGACACACAGCTTAGTCTGTCCCAGATTTTGCGGAGAGCCCAAGCTCAGCAGAGCAGGGCCATCAGGAGTCCAGGAGGGGTTAGTGGATCTCCCATGTGGGGGAGTGCTAGTCAGATTTAGGGGAAGGAGGGAGGAGTGGCCCCACCCCAGTCAAGGACACCCCCTGAATCTGCCTGGACCTCTACACCCCTTCCCAGTCAACTGACTCAGCTGAGTGTGGGCTCTGAAAGATGGGTGACAGGGAGTCTGGAGGGTGGGGCTATTGCATTCCCCCAGCCAGAAGGAGGGTAATGCTCCTACCAAGAAAGGTGGCACCTGCAGTGTGGGAGAGGGACTCAGCACAGGGATCCTGGCAGCTGTCCCTTCAGCTCTCTCCCCAGATCCACAATCCCCAGTCCCTCTTCAAGCAACTCTAGTCCACTCTTCTCTCCCTCCACCAGAGCCCAGAGTGGCAGTGACTGAGATATTTGTGCACTGGCCCTTTAAAAGAGTTCCTGTGTCCTAGTAGACTCCTGTCTCTCCCTGGCAGACAGACTCCCCACTGATTTTCAGTCAGATGTTACATGGGCTCCTCTACTGGCTCTGGTGCTCTGGGCTGGGAATCCCAACATGGGGTTGAGACCCCATGCTCCTCAGGGGGAACTTTTGCAGCTGAGATATCCCTCCAGATATCAGCTGCAGCCCATGGGAGTGGGGCCAGCCCATTTTGCATCTCTCCCCACTTCCTATCAATGTTGATGTAGCTTCTTCTGTAAATCCTTGGTTATGAGGCTTCTGTTCAGCTTATCTTTGGTTGGGTTATTCAGGTTGATGGTTCTATGTTTTAATTGTAATTCCAGTTTGATCCTGGGAGAGGGTGAGTGTAACATCCACCTACTCCACCACTGTCTTAGATCTTGGTCTCTCACATTTTTAGAGGGAGAGGCAAGATGAGCTACTGAGACCAAAGGTAATACAGGAAGTAGTTGATTTTAAAAGAGAAGAGAGGGTATCGTGTATTTGCTACTGGCTCTCCATTGGGCAGTTTTTGAGCAGGAACTTCTATTTCAGAATTCAGGATGCTGCAGGATGCAGCTGTGAATGAATCACAAAAGGATGCTGGGCACCAGATCTGCACTCAGTTGGAATCTTTGTAAGGAAGAGGCAGAACTGGTCTTACTGGGTCAGGGCTCCATCCTCAACATAGAATACACTCTAACTTCTCATTCAGTTGAAAAAAAAAACAAAAAAACAAAACAAATGTTTTTAAGATCTCAGTGGAATTAGAGGATTAAGGATTCCCAATGGCTTTGACCCTTGGAGGCAAGATCCTTCAGCTCTTCGGTAAAGGATAGCTAGCCTGACCTATGGCATTAGAAATTCACAGCTTCTTGACTTGCCCTGTGCTTTCTCTCTCTCTGTGTTATTAGTCCTGTTAGACCAATAGATGACCAAAACTCCACTCATCTTCAAATCTCAGACCTACTCCTCCCATCTTTGAAAACTACTCTTCCTCCTGTGTCCTCTGTCTTTATAAATAGCACCACATCCCACTCATTGCTCAAGCCAGAAAACTGAAAGGCCAGTCTTGACTTCTTTCTTTCCCCACATGCAGTTACCATGTTCTGTTGATTCTAGGCTGTCCCACAGTAGACAGTGCTTACCTTGTTGGTCGCTGATCACACTGTCTTGTTGTTATCCGTTTACACATATGTCTCCTCTCCATTAAACTGTAAGTTCCTTGAGGGCAAAGACCACATTTGATGTTCACTTTTGCATTCCCAATACCAGTACGATGTCTGGAACACAGTGGGTGCTCAGTTAATGTATGTTAGGCAAACAGATCAATAAGTGACATGAACACTGAAGCTCTTTTCCCAGAAACTCTGAGTTCAGCTGTATTGGACTGTAGAGGAGGACTCACCACTGATCAAGCTTATGTTTCAGGTGCTGTTCCCTTCCACTTCAGACATCCTCTGAGGGAAAGAGCTCCTTAAATTACTTCCGGTGGAATTGGGTGAAAAATTTGAGTACTGTCGCCACAAGTCTCTGAGGAGAGAGCTGTGTAGGACAAAGGACTGGGTACTTTACCATTCCCATGCCTGTGGCAAAGTTTGATTCTAATGATTCTTACAGAAGAGTGCTTTTATCACTATTTGCAAATAGTGTATTGTTTCCTCTTTCTAGCTCCCTTACTACTTTGTTTGTATCATCTTCACTTTGTCCTAGATCTAAGATGAAATTATACTGTGTATTCATTATCAGCCAGGATCAGTCAAGAGACAAAAACTATACCAGTTATTTAAACAAGGGACATTTTACATAAAGAATGTTTACATAGTAAAAGGTGGTTAACTACTAAAAGGGTTACAGGAAGACTCTAAAGAATATAGAGACAGATAATGCAAGAAGCAGCCTTACCTCGCATTAAGGGAGAATAAACAAGGAGGGGACCAAGAATTTAGAAGAGGACTCCATAGCTCAAAGCTGAGATTCAGACGTTTTTGAAGAGGTTGTGGCTGCCCCAGGGACACATAGCCTGATGGTGGCGAAGAGGCTTGTCAAAGGGCGTAGGCCAGTTCTGTAAGAGTGGCCTGCCTAATGCAGAGAAATTCACTGTAGGGTATAGTCCACCTGCTGGTTGGTGGAAAACTCATTGGAGGGCATGGGTGGGCCAGAGCTGGTCCACCACAAGCTATTAAGCCTCCCATCTGTTGATTTGTTGGCTCCCCCCAAAACAAAATAGCTTACTAGTATCAGGAAGAGATATCCCCTTCTCTGTGTGGCTCACAGAGCTCCTTCAGCGCCCTCTGCTGACTAAGCCAGATGACAGGAGAAACGTTTCAGGGTCCAGCTCCAGTACCAAAAGTAGGCTGAAGACAAAATGGGCCTGTATAATATGATCCCACTTTTGTCTATAACAGAACATTGGAAGTGGCTGTCTTTGGATGGCGGGATCAAGGGATTATAGGTGCTTATTATTTTCTCTGTTTGTTTGTTTTTTTATTTTCCTGTAATAAACATGCAGTATTTTTATAATCAACAAAAATGTTATGGAAAAAGTATTTGTACTTTTAAAAGATTCCTTCTCTAAAATTATGAAAAAATGATTATGAAATACATTAAGAGTTTGAGTCACTTTAATTGTACCTGTTGATTTCCTGTCATGAAAGATAGGCAAAGCAGCACAATTTATACTCATTCCCACCACCTCTCCTCACAGTGCAATTTTTATAATATAATTATTTTAACACCGTCATGGTTTAAATCATTCACTTCCTATTCTACAAAAACAATTTCCAGTTGTTTAATCTCAGTTCTGCGATTAAAATGATTCAGTGGTCACCAATGATTTTTTTATGTTTCTTCTCAATTCCTTAATGTTTATTTTAATTTATTTCTTCATCAGCTATATTTCAGGAAAGCAGTCCTTTCCAAAAAGGATGCTCATGAGTGTCAAAAACTCCATGAATTTTTTTTAACCTACCTGATAATGTTTTCCCATGCATTTAACACGAAAGTGCATGTTGCTGGGTACAAACTTTTTTGGAGCACACTTTCTCTTCATAACTTTATAGGCAGTACTATACAGTCACCCCTGGGTATCGGGGTGTGGATTGGTTCCAGGACCCCTGTGGATACCAGAATCCATACATGCTCAATCCCTTATATAAAACAGTGTTGTATTTGCATATAACTTACACACATCCTCCTATCTACTTTGCATCATCTCTAGGTTACTTACAATACCTAATACAATGTAAATGATATGGAAATAGTTATTTATGCTATATTGTTTAGAGAATAATGACAAGAAGAAAAGTCTGTACATGTTTAGTATAGAAGCAACCATCATAGGCCTAACTGTGAAGTACATGTCAGCAACAATGTAACTTTTTTTAAAGATTGTATTTATTTATTTTTAAAGAGAGGGGAAGGGAGGGAGAGAAACATCAATGTGTGGCTGCCTCTCACATAGCCCCCACTGGGGACCTGGCACTGGGGACCTGGCCCACTGGGAATTGAAGCAGCTACCCTTTGGTTCCCAGCCCGTGCTCAATCCACTGAGCCAGTCTACACCAGCCAGGGCAACTATGTAACTTTTTAAAAAAAGGTTTTCAACAGTAGTGGTTGAATCCACAACTGTAGAATGCTAGGGTGTGGAGGGCCAACTGTGCTGTCTGGCATTAAGTGTAGCTGCGCAGAAGTGTAAAGTCAACCTGAAATTCTCTCACACATTACTTGCTTTTGTGCCCACATGCCCATTGGCTCATCTGTTCCTGAAATGTTACTTCACCAGGAGATATCTTGGTGTTGACTGTTACATATCAACGTTTTATGGGCTACAACACACCCTTCCAATAGATTCAAGTCTTCTTTTCAGCAACATTTTCTTCTGTTACATGTTTGAATGTTTTTATTTTGTTCTTTTCTTCAAGAATACTAATTTTATGTATTTGAATATCTATTGCTACTGGTCTTCTCTATAATCATATTTGTATCTGTTTCATTCAGTATGATTTCTCCAGGCCTCATCATAACCCTGTAGTGATTATTTTGTTGTTTCTTAGGTGAATTTCATCTGCATAATGCTTTTAGTTTTCTCTTGCATTGCTTTTCTCAACTCTTTCAAATTTTCATTTTTTATTATTTTATAACCTATAATCTATTTTAAAACCTTATATCTATTCTTTTTTTTTAAAGATTTTATTTATTTATTTTTAGAGAGGGAAGGGAGGGATGGAGAGAGAGAGAAACATCAATGTGCGGTTGCTGGGGGCCACGGCCTGCAACCTAGGCATGTGCCCTGACTGGGAATTGAACCTGCGATGCCTGGTTCGCAGCCCACGCTCAATCCACTGAGCTACGCCAGCCAGGGCTGCCTTATATCTATTCTTTGAGATAATGGGGAACTCTGATGCTTCATATCAATTCCTTTGGTATTCCTCTTGGACATAGGCTCCTAATCCCTCTGTTATTCATGTTTCTTTCTTTCTTAAAACAATCACCACCACCTATTTTCAAGCACACTTCCCACACAGTTACTTTAATGATTACGACTGAGCAGTGAATAAATCAGACTCTCCACTGAAGATTACCATGGGAAGAGGCAGAGGGAACAGAGCTAGGGCACTTTAGAAACTTCATGCACATTTGCTGCCACAAACACCTTCTCATCTAATCTATAGTCATATCTCCCTTCAGTGTTTGGTTTCTAGGAGATCAACATGGCACAAGGGAAAGCCCTTTAGATCACAGGCTTTTCGTAATACAATTTGAAAGTCACCCGTCTATTACTCCTTCACCTTGCTTAGCCTCTGTCAGTGTTCCGTGGCTAGAACTAGGCGGAGGGAATAGAGACGACCTGCCAGCATGGCTCCCCGCTTCAGCATCGCTGCCTCCCGCTCTGATGCATCGGACCAGATGTCTACAGGGACAGTCCTCACTTTCTCCATGACTCCCCTCCTGCCGTGCGCTGGATGCCTTCACACTGATCAGAAGGCCACTGAATGTGCCATTCAGAAATACGAACCTTTGGGAGATGTCTGTATGTGGCCCTCTTTTTTAAGATGGAGTTCACCTCACTTGTCATTCTTTTCATTGTTTTCAGTGACTTTTGAGAAGTGCCTTTACCATCTTTTAGCATGTTACTGATTTTTGAACAATATATATCAAACAAACAAACAAAAAACACTTTAGGAGAAAATTATGATAAAGCCAATTCTTTCCAGTATTTTATTTGACTTATTTAGATGAAATCCAGCCTGGATATGGAGGTTTATGCTAGGGACATTTTACTCACTGATAGTTCTTGGGCTTCAAGGGTCAACATTAATAGTAATAATAACAGCAGATGCCACTAATATAGTGCTTTCTATATGCCAAGCACTGTTCTAAATGTTTTACATATATTTATTCTCATGACAACTGTGTGGTAAATGCTATTACTATCTCCATTTTAGAGTGAGGAAACTGAGGGACAGAGGACTCCAGTGATTTGCCTGAGATCACACAGTGAGTAAGTGAGGGAGCCAGGATTCAAATCCAGGCAGTTGGTCCTATAGTCCATTAGGAGTCTATGTTCTGAATCATTGTGTTGTGTTACCTCTAATTCATTGCAAAAAGATTAATGACTAGAGTTTATAGCACTAGGGCCAAGGTGAAATGGCTCACTCAAGGAGCTCAGAAATGTGTTTTCGTGGGGGAAATGTCAGGGATTTGAGGATATAGACACATAAAAATAGTAAGCTTATCTGCTTCCAGGCACAGGAGGATACAAAGTTGCCATACAAAAGGGGGCAATTCTATCAGAATACCAAAAAGAAAAATGCCAGGTCTGAGAAAGGGAGAATTGATTCCTATTAAAATGACAGGCAAACATTTTTATTCTGAGGCATAGTTTCAGAATTGTTTAACTGTTATTATTGGGAGGAAAGGGTAGAGTGCCAGTTATTAATTTATTGCTTCTCAACTCCAAGTCTACCCTTCTTTGCCTTGCTTTGCTTCTGTTACTGAATCTCAACCATTCCTCCTTTGCCAGCTGGTACAAGATGTAGATTTTTGTCAAAAGAAGATGCTGGAGGGACAATGCAAGGCCACTGAAAAAGAAGGGAACTCTTCCTGGTGCTGGTGTGCTTTTATTACACACAGGATCTGCCAAGTTTCTACCCCATCAAAAAGGCCACTCCTCCAGACCTCCCGCCTCCTCCCATGAATTTTCCCACCACCCCACAGACCACTCCCACACACCAGCTCCAGCCTGCGCCTCACACATGTCTTCTCTGCCAGTAGGGTATGTGTTCCTGTGGTGCCACAGTCTCTGTAAAAAAGGTCTGAATCTCAGCCCCAGTGGGGAAGAGTCCTCCTCTAGTTTCTTTGTTCCTCCTTCTTCCCAACATAGGGAGAGGTGATTTTTGTATTTTAGGAATTATAGAATGGCCTTCTACTTATCATTTCAGATTCTGAGACCAGGAATAAGATGAAGAACTGGAAGACAAAGATGAAAATTTCTGAAGAAAAAGATTTGGCGAGGGCTATACCGGGAATACTCCAAAGACAAACCTCCCAGGAATGTGGGTTAGTCAAAGCCAGCGATCCCAAGGACAGGTTATTGCAGCATTGGGTAAGCCCCTCAGAGGATGTGGTGAGGCAGCCTCCTTCCCAAGAGAGAGCCATCAGGGAAGTGAACCTCATCCCCAAGAAAGCCATTTCAGGAGAGAGGGGCCACAGATACAATGAAGGAGGAAAAATACTTTCTGCCAGAGAAAGATCCCACAGGTATGACATCTGTGGCCAGAGCTTCAAACGGAAGTCAGAAGTAACTGAACATCAGAAAATTGATAATATCAAGAAAATCTATGAATGTAAGGAATGTGGAAAACCTTTTAATCGGGGCTCAAGCCTGGTTATACATCAGAGAACTCATTCAGGAAAGAAACCATATGTATGTAACGAATGTGGGAAAGACTTTACTCAAAGTTCAAATCTTACTATACATCAGAGAATTCATACAGGAAAGAAGCCTTATGTATGTCATGAATGTGGGAAGGACTTCAATCAGAGCTCTAATCTGGTTAGACATAAGAGAATTCACAGCGGTGAGAATCCCTATGAATGTAAAGACTGGAAAGGCCTTCAAGGGAAGCTCAAACCTTGTCCTACACCAGAGAATTCATAGTGGAGGGAAGCCTTATATATGTAATGAATGTGGGAAGGCCTTCAATCAAAGCTCAGATCTTATAATACATCACAGAATTCACACAGGAGAGAAACCCTATGAATGTTATGAATGTGAACAAGCCTTCAGCCAAAGTTCACACCTTGTTACACATCAGCGAATTCATACCGGAGAGAAACCCTTCAAGTGCAATGGATGTGAAAAGGCCTTTCGGCAGCGTTCACATCTTACTGAACACCAGAGACTCCACAGTGGAGAGAAACCCCATGAATGTCATGAATGTGGGAAATCCTTCAGTGGGCGCACAGCTTTTCTTAAACATCAGAGACAGCATACTGGAAAGGAACTTGAATGTGAAAAAGCCTGCACTTCTGAGTTGGACCTTATCAAACAACAGAGAATACACAGGAAAGAAAAACCATATGAATGTACTGAGTGTGGTAAAACTTTCCGGGGAAGTTCAGATCCAATTCGGCACTGGATAATTCATACTGGAGAGAAACCGTATGAGTGTAGTGAATGTGGGAAAGCCTTTAGCCAGAGGTCTCACCTTGTTACACATCAGAAAATTCACACTGGAGAGAAGCCCTATCAGTGCAAAGAATGTGGGAAAGCCTTCCGGCAGCGTTCACTCCTCACTCAACATCAGAGGATCCACAGTGGGGAGAAACCCTATGAATGTAAGGAATGTGGAAAATCCTTCATCTGGCGCACAGCTTTTCTCAAACATCAAAGACTTCATACTGGAGAGAAACTTGAAGAAAGTGAGAAAACATTCAGCAAGGATGAGTTGTTTAAAGGAGAGCAGAGAATTCACTATGAAGGAAATGCTTGTCCAGGTAATCACTGTGACAGAACTTTCCAGAACAGCTGAGACCTCATCACACATCAAGTCACTTATGCCGGAGAGAAACCATATGCATGTAAAGAATGTGGAAAAACCAGACAAGCGAACAATACAGTCAGGATGGCTAAAGGTGATCCCAAGAAGCCAAAGGGCAAGATGTCTGCTTATGCCTTCTTTGTGCAGACATGCAGAGAGGAACATAAGAAGAAAAACCCAGAGGTTCCTGTCAATTTTGCAGAATTTTCCAAGAAGTGCTCTGAGAGGTGGAAGACAATGTCGGGGAAAGAGAAATCTAAATTTGATGAGATGGCAAAAGCAGATAAAGTACGCTATGATCGGGAAATGAAGGATCATGGGCCAGCTAAAGGAGGCAAGAAGAAGAAGGACCCCAATGCCCCCAAAAGGCCACCGTCTGGATTCTTCCTATTCTGTTCAGAAATCCGCCCCAAGATCAAATCCACAAATCCTGGCATCTCTATTGGAGATGTGGCAAAGAAGCTGGGAGAGATGTGGAATAACTTAAGTGACAGTGAAAAGCAGACTTACAACAATAAGGCTGCAAAGCTGAAGGAGAAGTATGAGAAGGATGTTGCTGACTATAAGTCTAAAGGAAAATTTGATGGTGCAAAGGGTCCTGCTAAAGTTGCTCGGAAAAAGGTGGAAGAGGAAGACGAAGAAGATGAGGAGGAAGAGGAGGAAGAAGAAGAAGAGGAGGAGGAGGATGAATAAAAAAACTGTTTATCTGTCAAAAAAAAAAAAAGAATGTGGAAAAACCTTCAGTCAGAGCTCAGACCTTATGAGACATCATAGAATTCACAGTGGTGAAAAACCTTATGTATGCACTAAATGTGGGAAACCTTTTAGGGGAAGCTCAGATCTTGTTAAACACCATCGTGTTCACACTGGAGAGAAATCTATGAATGCCTTGAATGTGGAAAAGCCTTCAGTCAGAACTCAGATCTTATTAGTCACCAGAGAATTCATACTGGAGAGAAACCCTTTGAATGCAGCAACTGTGGGAAGGCCTTCAGTGGGCACACAGCCTTTCTTAAACATCAGAAACTTCATCCTGGAAAGGAACTTGGGGAATGTGAGGGGGTTTTCACACAGGACTTATTCTAACAGGTTGCACAACCTAATGAATGTAGGAAAAGCCTGGTGGAGATCACATCTTATTGCACTATAGAGGATTTTTATTATTGAAAACCATTTGAAGAAAGGAAAACATGTAAGTGTAGTCAGGTGGAAATGTTCTTGGACATAAAATAGCCTTTTTCTGCCTCAGAACTACATTGGAGTATGGTCCCCAGCATATAATTACTTGACAGTGTTTTAGGCAACTTCTTTTGTTACTAAATCATTATAAATCACTTTGGCACCCAAAACTAAATTCTTCGTGAAAGGAGCCCTTTAAATCTTGACTACTGAATCCAGTGACCAGTAAAAATCTTCAGTACTTTAGTGTGATTAAATCTTTCTCTGGGATGAATTCTTCCCCTTAGGTAGGTGTTTTACACATATTCTCTTTTTCCATCCTTATAAAAATACGCTTATACATATGCAAAAATGCTAATTAGAATGAACCACTAATTGAGAAGAAACCAAAAAAATAATAGAAGTGACGAGATAGCTGAAGGCCAGGAGACAAGAGCCACCTGAGGAGTTTCCCCAGAGAAACAGGAGTGACTACTAGTAGTATCAGGAAATGAAAGACCAAGGGACAGGAGAACAGTAGGTTTTGGGACTAGGATAAGACTGAGTGCTGAGACCGAGCATTTAGGTGACATGGGTTGGTGGGAATTCAAAGAAAGCTTCTGCTGTGAAAGGTCAGTTGATTATAGGGAAAGTGGTTTTGTCTTGAACCAGGACTTTGTAATTGGGCACAGCTTATTTGAGAATTGGGGAATCTAAATAGAACTCTGAAGAGAGGTCATTGTTTAAGCTGCCAACTAATTTGGTAATTAGGCCCTGCCTCTGGGCAAACTCGGTCCTTAAATATTTCTTATACTCTGAACTACTGGCAGATTGCATCTGAATTTCCATGAGTCATCAAGTAAGAATGCTACTGAGAGAACCATGTAAGGCAAGGAGAATTTCGACCTCATATCTTTCCTCAGTGGAAGTAGCTTGTAAAATGCACAGAAGGGATCAGTGGTTCACAGTGGGATGGTGTTGCCTCCTGGGGACATTTGGCAATGTCCAGAGACATTTTGGTTGTCACAACTTGAAGAAAATATTGACTACCTAAAGTCCAGGGATGTTGCTAACATCTTAAAATATACAGCCCTACCCCCCTCCCATTACCTGGTCTCAAGTGTCACTAGTGCCATCCTTGAAGAACCCTGCCCATGGATATTTAGAACACCAGTCACCTGGGGCCACTTAAGTGAGCATTTCAGTGTCATGTGGGCAGTGGCAGTGTGTCCCAGGGGAACTCATAGAAACCTTTAATTTAATTAGGAGGCAATCTGGTGTGGAGGGAGTGAAGACATGGGTTTGAATCCCCGTATGATGTATTGGTTTCAGGATTGGAGCAAACTATGTAACCCCTCTGATCTTTATTTTCCTTATTAATAAAGCAGTGATAAAGTAATCCACCTCGTGGACTAATTATGAGTTGTTGTTTTTTAAAATATTTTATTGATTATATTATTACAGTTGTCCCATCTTTTTCTCCCCTTTATTCCCCTTCATCCTGCACCCCCCCCTCCCACTGGCATTGCCCCCCTCCCTTAGTTCATGTCCATGGATCATACATAAAAGTTCTTCAGTTTCTCCATTTCTTATGCTATTCTTAACCTCCCCTTGTCTATTTTGTACCTACCAATTACTCTTCTGATTCACTATACCATTTCCTCCATTCTCCCCCACCAACCCAATTGTGAGTTTTAAATGAGAAACTGAAATTTGCTGTTAACACACAGAAAACCATCTGGAGCTTTAATCATTTTAAAACAAGATGAAGTATTTACAAGCAAAACATAACATGTAAGATACAGTGCTGTCTTGTGACTGGTATAAAGAATATGACCTATTAAAGTTCAAGGCACTGGGGAGCTGTAGCATCCCCAGAGGGGCACTCTGAACATTAGTGAGATGTCTTGAAGTGGAGAAGCCCATCTACACCATCCCGCACCATCCCAAGAGCTGGCTGCTCATGGATGGTGGTACAGAGCATGCCTACCCCCACCACAAATGTTAAAGCTCTTTAATAATCTCACATAAATTAATATTCTTTTTATATCAGAATATCTTTAAATATATTTAGGAAGCAAAAGGATTTCAAAATGGCTATTATCAGTGATATACCTGGATTAAAAATTAAAGATACTTAACATTTTTTAGTTATCCCAGATTCTAACTAATCAAAACCTTTAGCTAACTGGGACATTTTAGCATTATTTTTTTTTCTTTATGTAAACAAAGGGAATTGGGAATTTATTCTTATAAACCCATCTCCATGTCCTTTACTTTATATAGTGAGAGTGATGTTTATAAGGACAAGCAGGATATTGAAAGGGACCTTAAATAGCTAAAGACCTAAACTCCAAGTCTTTTTGAGGAACAGGTGTGATTGGAATGTGGACTAAGATTCATTCCTCCATATTTCATAGGAAACAACACTATCACTACAGTCTTGGGGAAAGAGCATATGAGTACAGTAGAGGAAGGGAGTGTTGCCCAATAATCTTCCAATTTGGCCCATTTTTCTCAATTTTTCATGCCCTTAAAGTGAGGTCACCATCATCATCTCTTACTTATGTTATTACCACAGCCTCCTGGCTCCACTTTTCTACAGAGCAGCCTGAGTGTCTTCTTTAGAACAAATCTGATAGAGCCACCCATCCCCAAACTTCTGTAGAGCTTTCCCACTAACCTGAGCCTGAAGCCCAGTCCTTACAGTGACACAAGTGTTCTGATCCAGCCCCATTCATCCTCTCACTTAGTAAATATTTATTGAGCTTCTAATATGTGTCAGGTACAGGGTGGGGGTACAAAGAGGGGGGAGCAGAAATAGACAACAGTCCCTGCCCTGGTGGAGCAGAAGCAAGATTAATTAGGATCATAAGTAAAATTACAACCATGGTAAGTGCCAAAAAGGAAAGGCATGAGAATGCAGTGGGAGATAGTTGGGGAGGCCTTTCTGCAAAGTGCTTACCTTTCTAAATCCAGCAGTTACCTCTGGACTATCTGTAGCTCCCCAAGAACCTAGGCACTGCCCTGTTACCCTGTGGCCTTTCCACAAGCTGTTCCCTCTGCCAGAAATGCTCCCTCCCTCCTTACCTTTCTTTTCTTTAGTATTTCCTATGTGTCGGATACTCTGATAAGGATTTAACACCCATTTTCTCTTGCATTCTTTGTCTCCATCTTAATTGGTGAATACTACTGTTCTCTAAACAGGAAACTAAGGTCAGGAAGGCAAAATAATTTTCCCAGAGAGTCAAAACTAGTAAATAAACTGGAATTCAAATGCAGGCCTGCCTGACTCCAAAGCCCATTTCCTTTGACACTGCTGTGTTGTCTCCCAGTTCCTTCGTGTTGGCCTCGTTTACTCTGGTCATCTTCCTTGATGTACACCCAGTCAGGGTTATGTGCTTCCACTGTGCTCCGAGACACCACAGCCATCATAACACAGACATTGATAGATTTGTCCCTCCACTAGACAGAGCTCCACTGGGAAGGGACTGGGTCTTTCTGGTCTTTGCAGGTCCAGTGACTCCAGGTAGAAGGACCCAAGCCTCAGACACTAGGATAAACGATGGCTCACATGGGCAGAAATGTGACCCCCCCTCTGGGCTGGTCTAGAAGAGGGGAGGACTCTACTGAGTGGCCATTCCACACATTAACCAGGGAGGCTGCAGGTGAGAGGGCCTGGCTGCCAGCTTTCATTGCAGTCTGGCTTCCACCCAGACTGGACAATGGCTACAGCTCCAGGGCAAGTTCTGAATGACAGGGTGGTTTGCCACAAGTGTTACACCAACCATCTGCACCCCGAAAGATCAAATAAAGCCCCTGCACCGTCTCCTCAGCAATGCAGCTGACCTCCTGTCCAAACCCCGTGGCCTTGGGGCCTCAATGAAGTCTCCCTTTTGTTGCCTGGAGCAGTTAAAAAATGAATGGTTGGATGGATGGATGGATGGATGGATGGATGGATGGATGAATGAGTGAGTACAACCTGTGAATACCTCATATTGGAGTAAATGGAATAGTGGATCAATTCCCCCAGCTAAAGAAAAGTTTTGGTTCACCCTTTTTAACATTTTACCTGTGCCCATGTCATATAAAGGGATACTACTTAGATTAGATGGTTGATATAGGGATTTAATACCATCACCATCATTTTGGGGGATAAAAGATTTGCATAGCAAAGTAAAGGACAGCAAAGACCTCATAATGCTATACCTTCAGTGAATTAAATTTGTATACCCAAGTCATCATTTACAACCTCTTATTTGTTGAATTCATTTATTAATTGTTAAGTGGCAGCCCTGGGCTGAATGTGGTCCATTCTTCCTCTGGGTCAGCACTGTCCTCAAGGAGCAGGACAAACTTAGCTGACACAAAGGGCATTTCCAGTCTAGTGACCTCAGGAAAGAAAAGGAAAAATCAGAGAAAAAGTTTGGGTCAGAATGAAGGTGTCCTACAGTCAGTAAATCCCAGATCAATGCACACCACACTATGGGTGCTCTAATGCTGAAGTTGTCCACATTGATATTCAAAGGGCCTCTCCATGTAAATTTTCTGTGAACTCCAAGGTGGAAATTCCATCTTAGGGTCGAACTCATTACAATAGGGTTGCTCAGCAGCATGAACACTCTGATGCAGAGAAACTCTGAACTCTACCTGAAGACTTCTCCACGCAAGGGCATGAAGACCTCCCAGCTCTTTACCACATTCACAGCACTCTTGGATTCCCCCTCCCCCACTTGGAAGTCAATGGAGTAGAATGTGGATTACAGTCCTACTGTAACTAAGGGCCCTCACCATCCCCACCCACAGCCCAGTTTAGAGAATGCCAGACATAACCAGTAGATCAAAGGCATAGAAGCATTTTGCTCTGTTCTTGATGAATTTTCTGGGTGATATGCCCAGGAGCTGTCCCAGACCTCTGCCACTCCAACACATAAACACCCTTCTCAGCAAAAGGCCTCAAGTGAGGGACCCTGCTGGCCTCAGCCTTATCACCTTCACATCTATGGTCTTAATTCCTCCAGCAGCCTCAGAGGACAGTGCCTTCTTCCTTCTTTCTAATGCCAACCCTGCCTTATTGAGTTTATCCTTTCACACTGCACTTAAATGAAATTTAAAAAATTAGTTGTTAAAAGAGTATCTTAATAGACCTAACTGGAAGTCTGAAATAACCTAGACCAAGCAAGGATCCCCTAAGTATCTGCAGACTGGCTATTGAATCCTACCCTGGGGTGGGAAACGTTTTCACAAACTACAGATCACTTGGGGCTGAGACAAAGGCCCAGGTCCTGGGTCATCATACCCAAAACTCGAAAGTAGGATTCAGCTGGTGCGCCACAGCCAGCCCACCCCGGGCCAGGGCCTTAACATCCTTAC
This sequence comes from Tonatia bakeri, assembly GCA_004024845.1. Classification (NCBI taxonomy): domain Eukaryota; kingdom Metazoa; phylum Chordata; class Mammalia; order Chiroptera; family Phyllostomidae; genus Tonatia; species Tonatia bakeri. The sequence goes on along the minus strand of PVIA01003877.1, from coordinate 122,232 downwards.
CTCGTTGGTCACCAGTAAAAGGCACAGCGGGATCTCAACTAATTGGCGTGCAGCAGGCAGCCTCCAGGTCCTCAAGTCCTGCCCTGGGGCCAGCAGAGGTCTCGCACAAAAGTGGGGATCCTGGCTTCCTAGAGCAACCACAGAGGCAGGGGTCGGTCCCTCTCTCTCTCTGGGTGGGAATCCTACCTCTTCATGCCGGAAGCTGAGTAGAAGCCAAACGCATTTGGTGACTCCTTGGAGATTTGGCGGGTACTGGCAAAGTTGAGTCCACCAGGTGAAAACACTTGCCTGCAAAGCGTGTTACAATCAAGTTAAAGAAAAAAAAAATCAGTGTTCTCGCCGAGGTACTGCCAGAGACAGTGGCGTTGCCGCTGAGTCCCAGTGCAAAGTAGCATGTTGGGAGAGGACATGGGGAGGGAGTGTACTCGGATCCTGGGGCTTATGGAGGGCTCCCAGGGTCTCAGGCTGTTGCCCTCCTTCCCTTCTGTGCACTCTTTCCAGCTCTGAGAGCTTGGGGAGAGGCGCGGGCCGACGATCCTCTGCTTGTTGGGATGACTAAGCCTTCTGCTCCACAGCGCTGACCGCTAGGATTGCTTGAGTCCCCACCAGCCTCTTAGTGCTTAGCCCCAGGCCAGGAACAAGTCCTGTTGCATCACAGGTGTTCCACAAGTGGTTGATGTGCACCCGCCCGCGTTATTACGAATTGTCCTTGCCCCTCCCCATTGGATTTTACTGAGGCCCCAGCTCCAGTCCCTTTTCAGGGGCTCACCAGGGCAGGTCATTTTCACACAGCCTAATCCCAAAAGCTGAGGGGATGTGGTGAGGTAAAGGTTATTGGAGTTACTTGGTAGTTATTTTTAAAGGTGAAAGTGTGCTTTTTAGGAATTTGTGAAGGTCTATGGGGTCCAAGGACAGGTTTCAGATGGTCCATGAATTCCCTGAAACCGCATACACATTTTTCTAGGCAGAGCTTCCTTGAGTTTCAAAGATCTCTGACCCCACAACCTTAGGGGCCTGCCTTAGAGCAGGAGTCACTTAGAAAACATTTTTTTAAAACATTTAACCAATAATAATAACAAACGCCAGCTCAGAAATAAGTTATGGGGACAAAATCTCAGTAATAAGTTATTTTAAAAACTGGCCCATCCAAATGATCGAAATATCTTACATGAAGTTGTGAATCATGAAAAACCATGCACACATAAAAATAGGTAACACACGTCCTGTTATGAAAGATGCAGGCTCTCACCAAGCAGAAGAGATCAAGGGCAGAGTGAGGGGCTTATGCAGAGCCAGAGCTCATGGAGCACACACAAGGGGCTGGTAAGGTAAGGGTGAAACTTACAGGATGGGGACTTAACAGGATAGTAGACACCACATTAAGGCCATAATGAAACAATGTACTTTGGAATAATAAACATTAGAAAGGTATCAAACCAGTAAAGTTGTGAAGAAATACTTTACTTATCCAAAGTTAATATACCAGTAAAACTCCTTTATTAGAGGAGGATAAAAACATACAGACATAGCTGCAAAAATTCTGAAGGATATTTCTGGGTGTTTGGGCAAGTCTTTGAGATTGTGAGGCTTTTTTTTTCAATGGGTCTAAAATTAAGAAAATTCATGTTTTTTCTCTACCTTGATAGAATTCTACTTGCACAAAATTATGATCACCTGTCAAAACTACAGTCAGATTTTGACTCCCAAGTAAACTGAGAGGGAGGCAGGCAAACAAGGAGAGCAATCTTCCTGAGGTAACTGGGTGAGGTGGACAAGAGCAGGGAGTGAGGTGAAAATTTCACCAGAATTCCTCATTGAAAGATTCTTCTTGAAATAAAATGTGAGACCTACCCCCTACGAATATGCTCAGGTACAACGCAAGTCAGTCACCAAATCACCTTATATAATGAATGTCCCAAGGAGCGAATTAACTGAATGATCTTTTCTTGAGCTGGCAGGGAGGGGATGAGTTGGGGAGGCAGGAACTGGGTATCTGACAAGAAAAAAGGCGTGAGGTCAGTGAGCCCTGAGAGGGAGGACAAAGAAAAAGAACTTCAGTGGCAGTTTGGTCAAGGGACTTCTGAGAACAAAATGATAGGATGTAAACCCACTTCTCCACCTCTTACACCACAGCATCTTCAGGAAAGTCCATATTACTCATGGATGTGTTTGTGCGAGGGGTTTCTTTTGGGGGAGCTTGAGGTGGTGCTGGGATCTATATCAAGAGCTGGTAAGGGATAAATGTGGAAATGAATTATGCAAATGCAGAAATCAGAAGTTAAATGGATAGGTGACATCCACGTTTTATGTGGAATATATGGCCTGGGTATAATTAAATGTGAGCTTGAAAGTCACTGCACTCATAATTACCCTATAGAAAGAGGTAAGTCAAAGCACTTCTGCTAAGAGTTTGGCTGCTAGAGGCAGAAGTACCTGAAAGGATCTGAAAACTATGTAATCAACTGTTTATTTGCTCAGTCCTTTTCTCAAGTCAAGGGTGTGAACCTGGGAGATCATATATTGGGGTATAGAATAAACCCACTTGGTGGGTTTGGGCTGTGACCAGTTTTTTTCCCCAAGCACATGATATAAATCCATTATATTCAAATCCATGTAGCAATTACTAATATAAAATGTGCAAATGATTTCAAATAAGGCAGTAATGAATCCACCTAGCCACAGCACAGCATAGTGGTTAAGAGCACAGACTAGAGCTGCAGTTTGGCTCTAGCACTTACCAGCTGTGTGATCGTGGGTAAGTTACTTAACATCCCTTCTGCCCCTCTTCATCTTTATAATCACCGATGGTTGTGCAACTGTAAATCAACTAAAAAGCATTCAACACTTAAAACAGGTGAATTTTATGGTGTGTAAAGTATACTCAATAAAGCTGCTTTTAAAGAGTATCTAGGTCAGAGAGATGCTGTAAAAATAAAAATGTAAACTGTCTGGCACTGTGCCTGGCACACAGTAAACATTCATAAATACTAGTGATTAGTATTAGTATAATAAAGAAGAGATTAAAGAATAGAACACTAAAGATATATAAAGTTAGATTTTTTAAAGAATCAAAGAACTATTGGGTTGGCTGAAATTTCAGAGATCACTTAGTTCAACTCCCCTCATTTTACAGTTGAGAAAATTAGGGACCAGCAGGTGAAGTGCCTTAATTTAATGTCTAGTTCTAAAACCAGACCTAAGCCCGCTGGATCCCCATCAGTGCAATTCCCATTCCCACCCACAGCCTCAGGAACATGGACACATGAAAAATTGAGGATGTGTTTCCTCGAAGAAGAAAAACACAGAACACAGAAAATTCATGTAGAGATGAAGAAAGAGAATCCAGAGGCCAAGGGCAAACTGTGAAGAGGCCATCACATCCTGGCCTATCAGTCCAGTAGGATCACGTCATGAGAACATTAAGTGCTTTGGCAAGGAGGCCCTGGTCAGCCAGGTGACCTGGCTCAACACTGTGGCAGGTGCCTGGTGATGGTGAAGCTGCACAGTCCTGTCTGCTACTTTCTGACACAGAATCTGTCAGCAGCAGCAGGAACTGGAGCCAAAAGTGAATGCAGTAGAGTTCTTGGGAGCAGTCAGTCTGAGCAGCCCAAAGCGTGAAATAGCTGCTAAATGGCTGTTTTTGCCCGAGTAGTCTGGCCTCACGTTTATCATCCCCTGGCCTTGTTCATCAGTCCCTCTAGATTCTGAGTGCCTTTACTTATGATCCTGTAAATTGCCTGTCAGTTTCCTTCATTGTGGCACCCTCTTCTAGCAGGAGATACGAAATGACCCAAAGAGTTCCACTCATTAGTGCTGCCATCTTCTAAGGGAACTGATAGCATGTTTGAAAATTTTTGAAGCTAATAAAATCTTACTGCATTATTCCAATGTTAAATGTTGGACAAGAGAACAAGGTTTGTCTTCTAGGCCAAGGCTTTCCAAGATTTCAGGGGATAACATTCAATGAGTCAACTCTCATTCTTAGGAGGGGGTAGAATCACATTCCTCCATTTTTCCTAAAGAATAACAATTGAGACTAGATGGTTGGAACACAGACCCCTAATGGTAGGTGTCCCACTAGGGGAGGACAGAGGAAGAAAAGGAAAAAGAACAGAGGAGAATTAAGGCCTGAAACAGCTTTTATGATTTAACTCAGTATATTGAAACTTCTCACTGAATAATTCATAAAAGTGCCTCATCCTATTTGACCAATGGTTTAAATAAAAATCAGTAGAAAGACAGAGGAGGTTCTGTCCATTCATTTGATCTGAGGACTTGGGATGTAGCCTATGATTAAGTCTGACTTCAGTTTTTCCACAGAAAGCTTTCCTATCTTGTAAGTCACTCCATACAATGAACACTTTGATGTCGAAGGAGGTGAGAACTCCGACTAAAGGTCTTCTGACATTCTTGGCACTCGTAAGGCTTCTCTCCAGTGTGAATTCTCTGATGTATGATAAGTTGAGAATGCTGGCTGAATGTTTTCTCACACTCATTACATTCATAAGGTTTCTCACCAATGTGAATTTTTTGGTGGAGAAGAAGCTCAGAGTTATCCCAGAAGGTTCTTGCACATGCATTACACTGATGAGGTTTTTCTCCAGTATGAATTCTCTGGTGGACAATAAGATGGGAGGTCCGCCTAAAGGCCTTTCCACACTCAAAGCATTCATAGGGTTTCTCTCCAGTGTGAATTCTCTCATGTCTAAGAAGTTCTGAGTTCCCCCTAAAGGCCTTTCCACATTCCTTACATACATAGGGCTTCTCACCAGTATGAATTCTAATATGTCTAATAATTTCTGAGTTCTGGCCAAAAGTTTTTCCACATTCATTGCATTCATATGGTTTGTCCCCTGTATGAATTCTTTGATGCCGGATAAGCTCAGAACTCTGACCAAAGCCTTTCCCACATTCGTTACACAAATATGGTTTTTCTCCAGTATGAATCTTCTGGTGTCTAATAAGGCCTGAGCTATGCTTGAAGGCTTTGCCACACTCATTGCATTCATGATATCTTTCTTCAGTATGAATTCTCTGATGCTGAATAAGCTGTGAGCTAACCCTAAAGGTCTTCCCACATTCATTACATTCATATGGTTTCTCTCCCGTATGGATCCTCTGATGTAGAATAAGGGCTGAATTCTGACTGAAGGCTTTACCGCATTCTTCACATTTATAAGGTCTCTCTCCAGTATGAATTCTATGATGGTGGATAAGGTGTGAACTCTGAATGAAGGCCTTTCCACATTCATTACAAGCAAAGGGTTTCTCTCCCGCATGAATTCTCAGGTGCCTGCGAAGACTTGAGTTAGTCCCAAATGTTTTTCCACATTCTTTGCATTCAAAGGGTTTCTCTCCACTATGAACTCTCATATGCTGGATAAGATGTGAATTCTGATTAAAGGCTTTCCCACATTCTTTACATGTATGAGGTTTTTCTCCCACAGAACTTCTCTGTGTTTTGTTAGGTTCTAAATTCTCTATGATGTTTTGGCCAGAGGTAGCAAATGCCTCTGCTGTAATATCTCCCTGACGTGTAATCAGTCTTGGGCTGGGATTGCACTCTCTCACACTCTCATTCTCCTGGTCTTTCTCACTTGAGGGTGATTTCTTAAAGACAATCAACCCTGATGCAAAGTCCCTCTCCTGAGGAGACATCTGCTCCATAATCTCTTCTGTGGACTCTCCTGAATGCCCCTCCAACAAGTCTTCTTCACATGAGGGTCCAAACTCATGACCCTCATAAACTACATTTGGCAATTTTTCTATTGGCCCATGTAGCTCAGACTCTTCAGAAATTTCTTCCTTGGGAATTATCTCCTTGTTCTCAGTCCCCATCTCACAATCTGAAATGAGAGAAAGTAGGTGAAATGGCTGTATCATACCTAAATGAAGCTTATTCTAGAAGAGTATGGAGCTCTGACATGCTCTGACAGCTCTCAAAAGCAGTCCTGGTATCTGCTGAAATGATAGAATGCTGCTGAAGAGAAGAAAGATATTTAGAATTATGGTGGACATGCCAGACGAACAGCAAATGCTGACTGAAAAGAGTGAGAGAAATGATTAGAGGAAGAGAGTTAAGGAGAGAAACAAGAACTGGAAGGTAAGGAGATGGTGATAAAAGTCCCATGGTATTAACAGTGAGTTGGGGCAGAACCTGAGGTATGGTAAGAAAAACATTTAGCGAAAATGGTGGCCATATTAATACATGGTACATGGAAAAGTCTGAGAGATGGGGGAAAAAAAAAGACTAATACAAACAAGTTTTGGATTTATAGGAAAAGTAATAATAAAAAAGAGTAGCAAGAGGAACTATCCTGAGTCCAGTCCTCTGGTGCTCACCAGCTCTACAGAACAGGGGACTGTATATACACCCATTCAAAAGTTAACATGAGTTAGCTATAACTAGCACAGAAGTAACTATCCTTGCTCTCTTATAATTGGATGAAGTAAGGTTCTAGCTTAATTTTCTCCAGACAGTTAGTAAATTGTATAAATAACTACTTTCTTTTTTTTACTGATTTGAAATGACATCCATATCACAATCTAAAGAACCATATATATTTGGTTCATTTCTGGGTCAATTTTCAGACTCCATTCAGTCTATTAATCTGTTTATTCCCTCTCTAATACCAAACTGTTCAATATACTATAGCTTTATTAAAATGTTTAATGTTAGAGAAAGTTCGCTCATTAGTTTTTTTCACATATTTCTTATTTTAATATTTTTCTAAATAAATTTTAGCATAACTTTGCAAAATCTCCTAACATCCTGATGTTTTGTATCCATCATGTCTCTTTATGAATCTTCTTTTAGTACATTTTTTGTATATTTTCTAACTGGTTTTATTTACATATATAGCAATGCTACTGACTTTTACATACTAATTTTATAATTGGCCCCTTTATAGAAGTTTCTCAGTATTTTTATAGATCTACAGCCTATGCTTTTTTAAAACTTCTAAAATGCTGTGCCAAAGATTTTTAGTTATTATCCAAAATCTATTCTTCCCTACCTCATCAGCAACAGAATGAATTTTTTTTTAGGGTAGCAATAAGTCTAGCTGAAGAAATTCTCAGACTTCTTTGCAGCTAGATATTGACATGTGACCAACTTCTGACCAACAAGACAGTAAGATGCAAATGAAAGAACACAGGACATATGGGAAGTCTCTTTCAGGGTGAAGGGATGCACTCCTTTCACCCTCTTATTCCATGCTGTGCCTGAGGTGTGAGCTGGTAGTTGGAGTGCCATCTTGAACCATGAGTACACTGAAATACCCTATGACAGGATCAGAGCTGAAAGGGACTGGGGTCCCTGACAAGTCCATGGAGCTGCCATAGCAGCCCTGGTATGCCTGCCTCTGAAGTTCTTTTATTTAAGAAATAAGCTTTGCCTTGTTCGAACCATTAGTTGTTGTTTTCTGGATTTTTTTTTTTTTGGTGGGGATGAAGGTTTTTTGGTTTTGTCGTTTGTTTTTAATGACGCCAAACCTAGTCTAAACTGATACAATGCCCCCAGGAATTTAGCTGTCCCAGTCACAGAAATCCAAATGATAGGAGAATAAGCCTGGCCTCTGTTCAGGTAGTAAGCAATGTAGAGCTAATATTGACGGGGGTTTTTGCCTAGATGAGTGCATTTTTGTACCATAGTAAATCTGAAGAGTATAGTCCTCCCATCAGTAAAAGTTATTAACTGTGGAAGGTAATTCTCAAGGGGGATAGGTAACTATGGGGCTTTATCCTTTAGAAAATGCAGTGTTACGGAACAGTTTTTAAGCCAAGGAGTTACACAGTTCATTGTCAGACTAGCATTTCAGGTAAATGCACACTAGTGGCCATTTAGTGGCTGAACTATAAAGTAGTATGTCTAGACATAGGAAGATCAGTTAGGTTGATGCAGTCATCAAGGTAAAGGGTCATTAAATCTAGCCATGGCAACTACAGTGGTGAATGAAAAGGACACACACTGGAGAAATATTTAAGACGACAAATTCTGTAAGATTTGTTGTGTGAGGAATAGGGATGAGTCCAAGATGATGCCAGATCTCCCTTTATTTGAGGAATGGCAATTAGATGGACAATGGTACGACTGAGGTTAGGAATACTGGAGGAGCAGCTAGTTTAGAAAGAAAGATGATAGATAGGCTGTTTTAGACTACACAAATTTCAAAATATCCATATAAAGGTATCAAGAATCAGTCAAAATATATTAGTCTAAAGTTTAGAAGAGTCAGGACTAGAAATACAGACTTGAGAGTACTTAGCATAAATGGTATGAGCATAGTATGAGAATTGTCAGATATACTGAAGACAGAAACCTAAAAAGCCAAAGCTAACATTTAAGGGTACTCCAATTATCTCCCATCTTCCTCTCCAGATATTTCTACCTTTCTCCACCCTGTTCTCTGCCCCAGATGGCTACCCTATACAGCATATATCAACAGGCCATCTGGCTTCTAGTTGGGTTCCATCAATGGGGAGGCCCAGCAGGAAGCTGGAAGTAGGGACAACAGTAAGGTCAGGATATTTATTCTCCTAGTTCCTATGAGATCACCTTGGGCTCATGGTCTCCCTCAGTGGTAGGTCATTACTCTTCTCAAGGAGTCTATCCTACTCAAATGTCTAAACAACTGGGTTCTCCAGTAACCTCTCCTGTCTCTGGTCTCTTATGACCACTCCACTGTTGCCTCAACACCCTGCCCACACATATATCATTTATAATTAACCTCTTTGAAAATAAACCCTCCTGAAATTATCCTAATTTGAGTCAAGTATCTGTTTCCTGTTAGGACCTTAATGATAAAATTGTGGGTAGAGGAAGAGAAGCCTGCCAAAAAGAGAAAAAATGGTTAATGAAGTAGGAGAAGAACCAGAATACTTCAGAGAGAATTAAAAAGTGCCACACACATTGAGATATCCAGTAGAATAAGAATTGGAAAACCTCTACTGGGACAATTGGATAGTTACAGATGATCTGTGAGAACAGATTCAGTAGAATGACAAAACAGAAGCCAGTGACAGTACACTGATTAGTAAATTTGCTGCTTCTTTTAAAAAATTTTTGATGAAAGGAGAGGACTGAGATGGGCAGTAGCATTAAAGGTCAAAGAAGAATTTTCTATGAAGGGAAAGACTTGAACATGTTTATATTAGAAGTGATGGTGCCAGTAGAGAAATAGGGGTTAAGAGCGAAAAGATGAGATTACTGAAGAAATGAAGACCCTGAGAGGGAGGAGACACTGGAGTCAAGTGCTGAGGAAAGGGAAAGTGGCAATTTTGGGGTGACCTTAGGACTGCCCTTCTTTCTCTGCCCAGCCTCTCAGTCATCCACAGAGTGGTAGTTACTATCACCTTCCTACCCTGGGGCCTTCCTAGTCACTCATCAGTGCAGCCCTAGTAAGGGCCTCCACAAACCCCCACCTCCAGCACCTGTTAGGAACTTGATCTCCTACTGGAATCCTGAAGCCTTGGAAGCTCTCTGAGCTGCCCCTCAAAATGACATGGAATCTTTGTCAGCTTTCCCTGCCACATCATCTTCTCTCATTTTTCCATGGAGTAAGGAGCGAGCACCCAAAAGTGGGATTTCTCCTTTTTGTTGAAAGTTTTGGAAATATAGACAATATATATCCATATAATTGTTAGGATCCATTGTAGAGAATTTAGCTATCTTCTTCATCTGTGGTACCATCTGAGTGGGGAAGTACTGTCTTAAACGAATTTCTCTCTAATACTCAGCCAAGAACAAGTTCCACAGGCTGGTATTTCAGTCCCTATCTACTTCCAGCCCCCTCTCTGGCCTTTTCTTTTCACCCTCATCTCTCCCATAGTTACTTCTTTTCTATCATCTAGCTCTTTACAAAGTCATCATTCATAGAACCTAAATCTGTACCACACCATATGAAAAAATCACTTGTCCACAGTAAAACAAGAGAAAGATATGGAAGTTAGGTATGTACCTATCCCCAGCTTCAAAATCTGGTTCAAAATTCAAATCCAAAAAGTATTCCCTAACTAAATTTGACCCTGTCTGACCATTCTTTTGCTTTGCATTCTACCAGTGACACAATATTAATATCATTTATTAAATAGTGCTTTACAGAGGTACCTTCTCATATACAAATCAAAGCCAATCTCCAGTTGGTTGATTTTCCCAGAGGCACAGCCACACATTAAACCTCATCCTAATACAGAAACATTCCACTACTCATAGCCTAAATTTACATTTCCAAATATAATTTCCTATCTTTCTGTTTCTCACTTCTTTACTTTGCTACACTGAAATTAACTCTTTTTGGAGAGAAATAAGATGGAGGTACCACCAGAGGAATAAGTTGACCACTCTTGGACCTCAGTCAGGGAAATGACAAGCAGATCTCTACTGGATTTCCACAGTTCAGCATATGGTCTTCAACTCTGCAGACCTGGATTTGTTTTTCTCAGTGCACTTGAGAGTAGGCTCAAAAAGCCTCATTTGTGAAATACTGATGCATAAACCAGATACCCACCTGTTAATTAACAATGAGAAATAAAACTTTAAAAGATGAAAATCTATAATGGGAAGCCACATAAAACACTGAAAATTGCCCTAGCTGATATGGCTCAGTGGATTAAGTGCCAGCCTGAGAAACAAAAGGTTGCAGTTCAATTCCCAGTATAGGGCACATGCCTGCATTGCAGGCCAAGTCCCTGGTGGGGGACATGTGAGATGCAACCACTCACTGATGTTTCTCTCCCTCTTTCTCCTTCCCTCCCCCTCTCTAAGCATATATAAATAAATAAAACCTTTAAAATAAACACTGAAAATTGTTTAATAGACTTGAAATCTAGCAAGATTTTTTTAAAACATTTACTTATTTTTAGAGAGAAGGGAAGGGAGAGAGAAAAACAGGGAGAGTAACATCAATGTGTGGTTCTCTCTCGTGCGCCCTTTATGGGGGACCTGGCTCTCAACCCAGGCACGTGCCCTGACTGAGAATTGAACCAGCGACCCTTTTGTTCACAGGCCAGTACTCAATCCACTAAACCACACCAGCTAGGGCAAGATTTTCTTTTTATGAATTGCTCTTAAATAATGATTCTTTTACTACAATTAGACTAGATGCCTAAAAGTCAACTGGGAAATCTGTTAAAATATACTAATTTCCCACCTCAGAACTCTCAGAATCAGAATTTCCAGGAGTGGCCAAGGAATCTGTATTTTTAACAAGTGCCCCAGTTGATTCTGATGCCCACAAGGTTTAAAAACCACTGTGTTAGACAGTGTTAATTAACAAATGAATTTATCCCACTCTCAGTCTGGTGCATCCAACCCAACCCAAGGTCTTGTCTACCAAATAGCTAAACACGTATGTAAAGCAGCATTATTGTAGATATACGGCCAATTCTCACTCTTTTTTCCTACCCTCCACCTTAACTGCTCCTACCATTCCCTAAACTTCTGAGAACAGACAGGGAAGATATAATATAATTAACTAGATCCCCTTTTCTGGGTTAAAAATCACATTCCTCTTAAGTTTATCAGACTGACCCTAGCTAGATACTGTGACTGGACCTGAGTTTGCCCAAACTGCCTAAGTCAGAGTTTACAAGGATCTCTTGTGATAGCAGTATCACTTAACCCTTTGAATTTACCTGCCAAAAATCATATTGCAATTTGCAGTAAAAAAAAAAAATTTAAATAATCTATCAGCCTACAGTCTGATTTGGTCTTTTGAAACTTTTGTTAAAAGCATATATTGGGACTTAAATTACAAAAGGTGCAGGAATCATTTACTTCCCCAATAAACTCTCCTTTTATGTGGTTCTCCAGAGATCTGTCTACGCCAGGGTAATGATACACCACAGTAAAATCAGAAGGGCATGAGTGAGACATATATCCTTCTTTTGTAGAGGAGGAAAAGAGAAAGCTATACACCACAAGCCCATTTTCTAATAGACTGGTGGTAAGCAAGGGTAAATATTGAAGTCAAAGACCTAGAAACTGATCCCGATTCAATAGCCAATGTGCTCATAGACATTACAGAAAGGATTTGTGTACGTCTTCCATTTATTTCAGTTCAAAGACTACTGCACAACAGCACATGGGGCAAAGCCTCAGAAGCCAGGAAGTACAGGAGAAAAAAAGGAACAGAAAGAACATTCTAACCTTAATGTAGTATGTGCAGAGTTGGGGTAGATAAAGAAGTGAGGATGCACTGACCTTTTAATGTGGAGAGTAATGATGAGCACTTACTATGTACTGTGTGCTAAGCAATTTATAGACAACAGGTTGTTAAACCCTCACAACCTCCTTATGAGGCAAGTATGCTGGAGAGCATCACAGTGAGGAGAAATCCATCAGCATGCTTTCCTGTCTTTCTCCAGCAACACTTCTGATGGCCCAGAGCAGGCAGGGAGTCAGGATATGCACAGTGGAAGAATGAGGGAATGAGGGGCTTGAGGATACTAGCCAGAACATAGCTGAGATGACTGAGACAGGGAGGCAAGTGAAGTGGGGGAAGGAGGGAGGAGTAGGATACTAACAGATGGAGGTTACAGAGGTGAAGAATGTGGTGACCACAAGGAACCAAGGGCAGGTGTCCAGGAAACTGGCATGAAGCTTAATATTGAAATGCCAAAATTTATAATACACTAAAAATAATATCCTTTGCAACTATTCAAATTTATGACAAAAAGATGAAACGTTTTGGACATCAACTTACAAATAATGTAAGGGGATACTAACTTTTCAAATTATTTTATCGGGTATTTGAGGAAAAAGAATGCAGTGGCCTTGCTCTCAGAGCTCCAGGCGTGAACCCCAACTGAGTTAACCCAGTCAAATTAAAGCCATCCCCCTTGCAAGTGACCGTTCAAAATAGCAGGAATTGGTTCAGAAATGGACATATGCCTTCCTCTGGCTCAATAATAGTCTGAGAAAGTTTGCAGAGAGATTATGAGAACAGTTTCCTGCCATCCTGAGAGGAGTCACAGGAAGAGAAGTCTATGTATGGTTGTCTGCAATTGCTGCTGCCATTTTGCTCCCACATTGTGGATAAAGGCAGGTACAGCTCAGAAAATTGAGGGGAAATGGAGCCAGGGCCAAAAGATTAAATGTCCTGAAACCTCTTTACCTGTTGTCTTCCAATTATGAGAGATTATACCTTGCATTAAGTCAGCTTGAGTTGTAGTCTTACTTGCAGACAAAAGCATTTTAACTGGTACAAATACTCTCCCTTAACTTCTGAAAGGGCAGATATTAGTATATCTAGTCTAAGAATCACCTCCTCCCCAAAGTCTTCACTAACACCTGCAGGAAGGTAGTTCTCTCTAGGTCCTCTGAACCAGCATTTCACTCACCTCTTTCTTTGTACTATAGTATCATGTCTCTTCCTGTTCATTGGTTCCTAAGACCTACAGAATAAAAACTTAACCTGGCTCATAATGTCCTCCTGGTCAGGCTCCTGTCTCCCTCTCCATCTCCTGTCCGGTGCTCTCCAATGACATTTGAAAGCAGTAGCCACGCTCTGGGTACTGCAGAGCAAACACTTTCTATTCTAGAAGGCCTCTTTGCCTTTGCAAATGGATTATTCCCACTGCCTCCTGCCTTGTACATTTAACGTCTATAGGACTCAGCTCCAGCACAGAGAGTCCCTTCTGTTTTCTTCCCCTTCCCTGTCCTTAAAACTCCTTGATTTTGTGGCAGTTACCTCATTGTATTATTAGTCTATTTTCATGTATGCTTTCTTCTTTATAACGTGAGCAGGAATGATGTTTTTCATCTTGGTATTCCCAGTGCCGAGAAGATTTCAGGTACTTGGCGAATATTTGTTAAATGACTGTGTAAATGTCTTACCTACATAACGAATCTGGGATACCCTTGAGAACTTACTGGATATTTCATTCATTTTGTATCTGAAGAGCCTAAAACGATGTCTGATACGTGGCTGATCACAATAACTATTTGTGAAAATAACTTCCTTTTCCCAATCGGGATGACATTTAATTTAAAGCACTATTATCCTTTCTGCTGTCCTCCTGGTTCCCGCAATCAAGAAGACTCGATTACCTGTCTCCTTTCCAATACTAACCCTCATAAGCCAATATCCTGTCTGCCAGCATAAGGCACAATATGCCAAGGGAGCCTTAGGTTTTTGACACTGCCCTGCCATTTTGGCCCCGCTGTTTACTTGGGGATGGTATGTCAGAAAACCACAGCTCCTACTGGCCCGCAATCTCGGGACCGAAAAAGGAGGTGCCCCTGCTTCTTCCGTCCCTGCGGCTGACAGGAACGGAACCGCAGTGGGGATGGACCCTGGCAGGGTCCAGGCCCCACAGCTTCAGTGTGCAGGTGGGAAATGAAGGCCCACGCTGACCATAAAGTCCAAGGTCACACAGCGAACCCAAGTCAGGAACGGGCCTAAATGTTGGGTTTCCGCTCGACTTAAGGGCCGGGAAGTCGGGAGCCTAGAGCCCTCCTCCCTCCCGCCGGAACGGAATGAGGTCTCACCGCAGGCCGCCACCGCCCCACGCTTGCTCCGCTCGGGCTCCCGGGGCTGCTCAGCCCGCTCACACAGAACCCGCAGCTGTCGTCTTGGTTTCACAGAAGACAAATATCGGCTACTTCCGGTACCCGGGCCCGCACTCCAGCCAATCTGCGCGCGCCCACTCCGCTGGAGGAACAGGTGGTTCGCACGCCAGCGCCACCAACCCTTTTCCAGCGTTCTTTACGTGTGTTCGCTCCATTACCTGAGCGCCCTCTCACCGTTGCCTACCAAAGCTGCTACCTGGAGTGCCCCTGTGACTCGGCGGAGGCCCACTTCAGCCCCAGGATCACTAACGAGCTGAGGCCTCCGAATTTCCTAGAACGGCTCCAGGGATGCACTTCCGCCCTTTGACAGGCCGCTCTGCGCGGCGGTGTCGCTCCCTGAGCAATGACCTGGGCTTTGAGAAATTGGGAGTGGGCTTCGCTTCTTCACGGGGCAGAGACTGCGGGGTCGTCTTAATACCCCCAACCTGCATCTCTTATCTCACCACTGCCCTTCCTGAGCTCCATTAGTCTGGTAAACACACACCCCTGGATCCCAGGAAGACGCTGGGGAGGAAGGGAGACCTGCTCTGAGGTAATGGAAGGCTTATTGGAGGGAGTGATGTTTGGGCTAAATTCTGAAGGATGAATGGGAATTACCCAGAGTGAGGGGGAGAGCGGTTCAGACAATGGGAACAGCATTCTACACTAGCCTTTTTACCTCTTGAACAAGTGAGGTGAAGCTCTTCTCACCTCAGACTGTTTGTACTTGTTACTTCCTCTGTTCTTCGTTGCACAGGATTCTTGTTATTCAGGTCTCAGTTCACAGGTAAACTAGTTGGAGAAGCCTTCCATCCTACCTAATGTTGCCTCAAACTACACTACCCCTCCCAAATACCGATTACAGAAAAGGACTATTATCGGCCCTGTTTGGGTCTGCTGCTCGCCCCTGGACCAATCATTGTATTCAGGGGAAAGGGATAGTAGGATGAGCCAAATCTGGGTCACATTCTACCCCAATTGTGGGGGCAGGCATCTGTGTTTGCCTCACCCTAAAGGGTGACTATTCTCAGAGAGGAATCCTGTGTATATATATCCAGTATACAACCTAGCAGAAAAGAAAACTTTCTCTTGAGTTCACCATTGAGGTAAGGCCCTAAACTCTAAGGTCCATCACTTTAGCCACTCTCCCACCAATATCCTTAACTCTAGCCTTAATGTCTGCAACTTCCCAAGAAGTTTGTTAACCCCAAATTAGTTGAAATATCCATTTTCTTTGTTCAGGCTGTTGATAACTAGTGAGAAAAATATTACACTTTGGAGATGAGCCCCAAGATAAATGTATGATTTCCACTGCCCAAAAATAATTTTCTGTTTCCCTAGTCAGCTTGCCTGTCATTTTCCACGATTGCTATTTCAACCTTCCCCATTCTGCTCAAGCCACAATCCTGATCCAAGAGGATTCAATTACCATCACAATAGCCAGCTATATTCATCCCAAACCCAGACTACAAAACTATCTTGCCTCAGAACCAAGGGTGGGGGACATTTGGTTCTACTAGGTACTTTTACCTAGTATACATGTACTAATGGGCATCTGCCTCAAGAGCCTCGATCAGTGGTTCTCGAACTTGGCTGCACAGTGGTATCCCCTGAGAACCTTTAAAATGCTGATGTCTAGTGCCACCCATATACATTCTGTTGAAATTGATCTCAGATATAGTCTGGGAAAGTTTGTTTGTTTGTTTGTTTGTTTTTGGAGAGGGAGTGTTTGTTTTTGGAGTGTTTGTGTTTTTAGCTTTCCAAGTGATTCTAACATACAGCTAACAAGGTTGAAAACCAAAGGCCTAGGTCAGTGACTCTCAAAATGTGGTCTCTGAATCAGTAACTTGGGGGTTGGGGCTTAACAATCTGTGTTTAAGAAGGCCTTCAGGGGTTCTGATGCACACTAAAGTTTGGGTATGACTGGCCCTGATATTGACAGTGCTTCATGTGATCAGTCCCTGTATGTGAGTTAGACAGGAAAAGGATAAGCTGTATCTTCCCAGCTGCTCCCCTGCCCACCTGCTTTATTATACTAGCCAATTTAGGGGCCATCTGGAGCAATGGGAATCTACTGAGGGAAGAGGACTAAGGCTTATGATCCACCAATACCATTCCCATTTCAGTGTGTAGGCGGATATGTATGACTGGGGAGAGGCTGATGTTTCACGGTCTCCTGATAGGCTCAAGACTTTCAATGAATTGATTTTTATAGGTAAGTATAAGAAGTTTTGCTCCTCTTGAAAAAAAGTGACAGGTAGGAACCTTGTCTGCCTTGTTCAGTTCACACAGGTACAGGCACATGAAAAATAAAAGACATACTGTTCATGTTCACCCTGGTCCCTTCTCTTCTATCTGTGGAACACGTGGGGAGGAGGGCTCCCAGCACTAGCTATGCTCATTTCTAATACTTTAAATCACACCATCTCTCTAATTAGCTTACAACTCTGTTGGGGGCCTGGTGCTGATTGTAATTATATTTTCAGTTGTCTATGGACCACATTCCAAGCTATCACCAAACTATAACAGAACTCAATGTCATCTCAGATGGCACGTAAGTGTAAGCCATTGTTAGAATTCTGGAAGAAATGACCACAAGCAGCCCCCTTGAAAATCTTCAGGTCTTTCAAACCCCTTCTCTCACAGGTGCAGGTCCTTGAATAATGTCGTTTTGTTCAACGTCACTTTGTTGTGACATTGTTGAGATGCCATGGGAACTTAACTCTTATTTATATCAAATAGCCTATCATAAAACTGGTTTTGTTATATGCCATTTCACTTCAAGTCACGGAACCTATCAACAATGGTAAGTGAGGACCAGCTGTATAACTCTGGGCCAGTTTATGATTTAACACTAGGACACAGAAGCTGGGATAGCTTCCTCTTCCTGTGAACTACTCTGCTCCTCCCACTGTCACACATCCACTTTTTAGATCACTGTCCTTGATCTTATTTTCTTGATCCTGCCTTCCTTCTCCTCTTTTAACTAGCCAAACTTACACACCTGAAGTTTCACTCAGCATGACAAAAATGCATCTTACCTTTGTGACCTAACCATTTCCTATGAACACAGCTTTACCCTAGATAGGCAGAGTGTTCCTTGAGAAATGAGACCATGTACATGTCCCTGAGAAGCACTAGCCATACTGTACCCATGTTCAGTAGAACCCAGCTAACCTGAAATCCTCAAATCTCACCTCCACACACAACTGGCTTAAGCAGAGTCATGGTTCAATGAAGTCTTCGGTGCTCCCCTCACACCTCCATCAATGCAGAAGAAACAGGTAAAACAGAAAGTCAACCTCTTTCTCTAGAGTTAACGATTATACCAAGGAATCCAGGGAGACCAATTCTGAGCCTGACCTAGCAAGGTCATGTTTTCACCGTTCCAGGATAGCAGATCCTTCTTGGACAAGTCTCTAAGCCTAAAAGGTGCCTTCAGGGTCCACATTTTTCAGGTGAAACTATGGCCCCTTTCACATAGGATAAAATGCAACAACACCTGAAACCTCAGCTTCCTAATAACTGTTCCATGGTTTGGTGTCAGGTGCAGAGGCAGAGAAAAGAAGGTTGCTCTGGTGCAAGGGTCAGTGCTCAGCTTTGAGAAAGGAAGTTGGAAGCAGTAGAAGGTGTTGCACTTGAAATAACAACAAAGTATACTAGGGAGCAAATGATCAGAAGGCAAAGCAGAAGACAGCTGTACCACAGCATATGAGGCTCCTTACCAGAGCTCTGGAGTCTTCACAAAGTCATCAAAATAATCAGCACACTTGCTACCAGGTTTAAGACATCACTGAGCCATAACTGTGCCCTGACCACTGACCCCCAAATCCAGCCAACTGCCAATAATTAGTCTGAATTTGTGTTTGAGTAGAAATTATTTGCTCTGCTAGGGCAAATATCCTGCAAGAATATTTCTGTGGCTCTTTTTTTAGAAAAAATAACATGGGAGGAAAATCAAGTCCCAGTGTCTCCCACCATCACAGGGACATAAATTCCCAATGTGACTAGAGAACCATGAGACTGCCAGAATGACTCCTAATTCTGTTCTCATGGTGTTATTTTCCAGCTGAAGATGTGGCCCATCAAAAAATCTTGGATGAACTATTTAGTCCTCCAATAAGATCCCTTCTCTTATGATTCAGCTTTCCTCCTCATGAATGTGACCATTTGCCATCTCCCACACTGTTTACTCACTATTCATTCTGCATATTCACTTATGCCATGAGCCTGCTCACAATGCTGACCTTGTTCCACTGCCACTGAAATCCATAACTGTGATACTACCTCAGAGTCCCTCTCAAGAGGCTTAATTCTGTAAACACCCACAAATTCTCTCTCTAGACTCATCTTGGGCTCATTGCCTTTCCCCCTTCATCAAACTCGCTCTACCCCTGCAGTACTGAGTCATTCAAATGATCCTCCTTGACCTCATTGTGTTCATACCACATAAGAAATCATGTAGCCCTGGCTGATGTGGCTCAGTAGGTTGAGCACAAGTCTGCAAACCAAAAGGTTGCTGGTTCAATTCCTGGACAACCCATGCCTGGGTTGTGGGACAGGTCCCCATTTGGGGGCACTTGAGAGGCAGCCACACATTGATGTTTCTCACCATCTCTCTCTCACTCCCTCCCCCTCTCACGAAAAATAAGTAAATGAAATCATGTATAAGTCTTATCCACATGAGCAAAATATGGGCTTTGAGACATGGTTTAAAACCACGTAACAAATCCAAACCTTACAAATACCTCACATTGTTTACAAAGCCTTCTTTGGCTTCCCTACTTCAGGACCTGGTTTCACAAATCAAATCCACAAAGCCTTCCCCGACTCCTCTCTTCTCACTCTGACCACTCTTCCACTGTTCTTTCTGACTCTTGGCGTTTGAGCTAATTTGACCTCTGGTAACTTGTGTTCTTTTGTAAAGATATTTTTCGTCTCCCCACCTGGTGATAAGAAGCCAACCTGCCCTCACGCACTGCACCACAGACCATTTGTACATGTTGACCAGAAGTGTTCTGTGATTAACTTGAATTTTAACAGTGCCCAGAAACAGTACCTTAACCCAGAAGTCTAAGAATAATGACAAGAATTTGGGGTAGAAGGTAAAGCTGGTAAAAAGAGCAAGTGTAGCCAGTTGGCTTTGCAGAGCCCCTTACATCCCATTACATCAATAGTTACAAGGTTGATTACTTTTTCATAGGGTTTCATAAGGAATGTTGGCTGACACTTTAGTCCACAAGTTATATGTAACATCTGAGGGTCAGTAAACAAAACTGTAACAACCACCAGCCAAGATGGAGGTATAGGTAGACACTCTTTGCCTCCTTGCACAACCAAAAGAATGACAACAACAAATTTAAAAACAAAAGTAACCAGAAATGCCAGAAAATAGAACTATATGGAAGTCCAGCAACCAAGGAGTTAAAGAAGGAATATTCATCCAGACCCATAGAAGGGCCGAGATGGGCACCTGGGGTAGAGGGGACTTGCGGCAAGGCAACAGCTGGAGGACTGGGTGAGGCAGCAGCTGGCGGAGCTGGCAGTCCCTCTTTTGCATGTAGATAAACTGGGAGGAACAACTCCAGAGTGAGACAGACCAAGCAACCAAGGGTTCCAGCACAGGGAAATACAGCCTCAAAACCTCTGACTGGCCCTGGCTGGTGTAGCTCAGTGGATTGAGCGCGGGCTGCGAACCAGGCATCGCAGATTTGATTCCCAGTCAGGGCACATGCTTGGGTTGCAGGCCATGGCCCCCAGCAACCGCACATTAATGTTTCTCTCTCTCTTTCTCCCTCCCTTCCCTCTCTAAAAATAAATAAATAAAATCTTTTAAAAAAAAACAAAACACCTCTGACTGAAAAAACTTGTGAGGGTTAAGGTAGTGGGAGAAACTCCCAGCCTCACAGGAGAGTTCATTGGTGAGACCCACAGAGTCCTAGAACACACAAACCCACCCACTTGGGAATCAGCACCAGAAGGGCCCAATTTGCTGGTGGGTAGCAGAGGAAGTGACTGAAAATGGGGCAAGAGCCAAGTAAATGGCATTGTTCTCCCTCAGACTACTCCTCCATGTACAGCACCACAACTCAGCAACATGGGTTGCCTGGGCCTGGAGAATACCTAAGGCTCTGCCACTTACAGTGTAACAGGTGCCCTGAGACCAAAAAAATATATATATGGCCCAAATGAAAGAACAAATCAAAGCTCCAGAAAAATACAACTAAGCAATAAAGAGATAGCCAACCTATCAGATGCAGAGTTCAAAACACTGATAATCAAGATGCTCACAGAAATGGTTGGGTATGGTCACAAAATAGAGGAAAAAATGAAGGCTATGCAAAGTGAAATAAAGGAAAACATACAGGGAACGAACAATGACAGGAAGAAAACTGGGACTCAAATCAATAGTTTGGAGCAGAAGGAAGAAATTCAACCAGAAATTCAACATTCAACCAGAACAGAATGAAGAAACAAGAATTCAAAAAAATGAGGAGAGGCTTCAGGACACCTCCAGGACAACTTTAAACATTCCAACATCTGAATTATAGGGGTGCCAGAAGGAGACGAGGAAGAGCAAGAAATTGAAAACTTATTTGAAAAAATAATGAAGTAGAACTTCCCTAATCTGGCAAAGGAAATAGACTTTCAGGAAGTCCAGGAAGCTCAGAGAGTCCCAAAGAAGCTGGACCCAAGGAGGAACATACCAAGGCACATCATAATTACATTAGCCAAGATTAAACAGAAGGGGAGTATCTTAAAAGCAGCAAGAGAAAAGGACACAGTTATCTACAAAGGAGTTCCCACAAGACTATCAGCTGATTTCTACACACACACACACACACACACACACACACACACAACCTTACAGGCAAGAAGGGGCTGGAAAGAAGTATTCAAAGTCATGAAAGGCAAGGACCTACATCCAAGATTACTCTATCCAGCAAAGCTATCATTTAGAATGCAAGGGCAGATAAAGTGCTTTCCAGACAAGGTCAAGTTAAAGGAGTTCATCATCACCAAGCCCTTATTATATGAAATGTTAGAAAGGGTACCCAGTATGGGGTACACAAGAAGCAACTACAACTGACATTTCTCTCCCTCTCTCCTCTTCCCTTCTTTCTAAAATGAATAAATAAAATCTTTTTTAAAAACCTGTAACAATGAGATGGTTCATTAATGATGTTGGTTGATCTTGACATTAAGAAGCTTAAAATAGGGAGGACTCTCAAATAGAATTGGGATGAAGTATGTGAGCAACCAGTGTGAGGGGCTGATGTGTGCAAGTATGTATTTCAAATACATCTTAGTTTCTGTTCCCCTTTCTCTTTCTTGTTACACTAAACTCACATTTTTTATCTCTTTGTTTTATATATTTCAGCATTTATTTTTGGACAGGACCACCTCTGGATAAGCAACAATCAATTTTATAAAGTTATACATTCTTAACTAGACCCTTCCTTACTCATGATTGAGTATGTAGTTTGACCTCCTGTGCTGGACCCAAGGGAGGACACATTGATCTAGGCAGTACCTTTGGTAGCAAGATGTTAGAAGACTCTGGGGTCATCTCTAGCATTGGTGGGCAACTGCTGAAAGTTGCCAGAGCCCACAAAGGGAAAAACAGCATCACTGGAAGAAATGGACAAGCATCTCCAAATCAGGTAAGTAGGTAATACCTCCCAGAATTCTAATAAATAGTGCTTAATATGAGATGTGGGTTGTTTGGATAAGGGCACATAGGAGCTGAACTTAGAGGAGACTAGGCATGATGCAGAGGGACATATATGATTATATCAGGCCTTGTCAAAACCAGGGTACTCCCTTGTCTTCACAAAGCCTAAGTGTTAAATTACAACACGCAGTGACTATTTCAGCCCACTCAGAGACCAAAGGTTTATTAACCAATATCACTCCAATAAATTCAATTAAAAAAAGAGGCCAGTCAAAGGACTATTCTTCTTTGGACTAGCTTACTCAAAACAAGAGCATGCCACATTTGGATATGATTAGGTTTATTCTAGCCCTTAGCTTGTGTGACTAGCTATTCAACCTAGAACCAACCAGCAAGGTGAATTCTGTTTCATATCCTGAGATGCAGAACTTTTACTTCGTGGGGAGAAGACCCAAAGACTATAGGCTAAAGCCAAATGTCTGCTTCAAAAGGGAAAGGGTTCTAGCATCTGATATGATCTGCAGAATGACATCCAATCAAAACTCCGGTGGCCTTCTTTGAAACAGATTTAATGGACAGATCCTTTTCTGTTCTTTGGTAGCAACATTAAACAACAACATATCATAATTTTAGGGCAAGGCCAAAATTAATCCCAGGCTTCTCTGTAGACCAAATATCTCAGAATTTCTGGAGGTGGGACTGAAGCATCAGTGAAGCTCCCCAAGTGCTGTCAATGTGCCCCCAAGTTGAGAACTCCTCAGGTTAGACTACTGAAGAGCCACCTGAAGAATGGTTGTCTTTTCTGGAGGTGAGGGGCCCCAGACAGGTGTAGACACCCGAGTGAGAGTGGAATTCTGACAGGAAGGAAAAAGACAGGCTGGCATACCCTTTAACGGATTAAGGACCAGTTCCTGCTGCTGCAGAGTGGATGAAACATCACAAGACCTGGCATCTGCTCCTGGCTCTGCCACATATTTACTATTTCTGGGACCTGAATAGAGTGGCTTAACCTCTTGGTTCCTGTATCTGAAAATGGGAGCAATCAGGTGTGCCATATCTGCCCATGATATACACCTTGGATGTGGAAACCACTAAGTACAGAGCTGCCAGTTTTAGGCAAGAAACAAATTTCTAAAGACACCACATAATTTAAAACGATTTCCCCATAGGAATGAAGGTAAAGTGAAGTGGTGTCATCAGGTGGCTCATATACCTGGAATCACTGTGTTCAGTGTTAAGGCATGTTTATTATCTCCATGATTTCACAGGGTACTCTTTCCTAAATTTGTAGAACCAAGCAGCATGGCAGTCATTAAAACTTTTCCATGGAGTTTAATTATATCTTACTTCCACTTTAAAGTAAGATTTCTATATGCATTTTTTCAGTGCTAACATTATCACAATTATGTAATAAGTGCAAGGGTTATATGCTATAAAATATTAAAAATTATAACTACATTTTGTCATCTTTGTAATATTTTATTATTTATGTTAAGTAAACTGTTTCACAACATACACATACCAATTCATTATGGTGTACAACATGCTGCACATTTTAAACCAATACAATGTTATATGTCAATTATATCTCAATAAAGCTGCAAAAAATAGTAAACTTTTAATTTTAGAAGAGTTTCAGGTTGAAACTCTTTAGAAGAGTTTTCAGGTAGAAAAATTGCAAAAGTGGTACAGAGTTCCATATACCCCAAATCCAATTTCCCCTATTTACATCTTGCATGAGTATGGTACATTTATTATAACTTTTTTAATTTATTAAAAAGATTTTATTTATTTATTTTTAGAGAGGGGGAGGGAGAGAGAAAGACAGTGAGAGAAACATTGATATATGAGAGAAACATTGATTGGCTGCCCTAGCACACACTCAACCAGGGACCTGGCCCCAGGCATGTGTCCAGGATGGGAATTGAACCTGTAATGTTTTGGTTCACGGCCGGCACTCAACCCTCTGAGCCACACCAGCCAGGGCCATTTGTTATAATTAATGAACCAATTGATACATTGTTATTAACTAAAGTCCATAACTTATTCAGATTTTTAGGTTTTTTAAAATATTTTATTGATTATGCTATTACAGTTGTCCCATTATCCCCCTTCATTCTCCTCCACCCTGCACACCCTTTCCCACCCACATTCACCCCTTTAGTTCATGTGCATGTGTCATAAGTTCTTTAGCTTCTACATCTTCCATACTATTCTTGACCTCCCCCTATTTTCTACCTACCATCTATGCTACTTACTCTCTGTACCTTCCCCCCACCTCCTCCTCCCACTCCCCTGTTGCTAACCCTCCATGTGATCTCCAATTCTGTGGTTCTGTTCCTGTTCTAATTGATTGCTTAGTTTGTTTTTGCTTTTATTTTAGGTGTGGTTTTTAATAATTGTGAGTTTTCTGTCATTTTACTATACATGTTTTTTTATCTTCTTTTTCTTAGGTAAGTCCCTTTAACATTTCATAAAATAAAGGCTTGGTGATGATGAACTCCTTTAACTTGGCCTTGTCTGAGAAGCACTTTATCTGCCCTTCCATTCTAAATGAAAGCTTTGCTGGATAGAGCAATCTGGGATGTAGGTCCTTGCCTTTCATGACTTGGAATACTTCTTTCTAGCCCCTTCTTGCCTGCAAGGTCTCTTTTGAGAAATCAGCTGACAGTCTGATGGGAACTCATTTGTAGGTTACTGTCCCCTTCTCTCTTGCTGCTTCTAGGATTCTCTCCTTCATTTTTACCTTGGCTAATGTAATTATTGTGTGCCTTGGTGTGTTCCTCCCTGGGTCCAACTTCTTTGGGACTCTCTGAGCTTCCTGGACTTCCTGGAAGTCTATTTCCTTTGCCAGATTGGGGAAGTTCTCCTTTATTATCTGTTCAAATAACTTTTCCACGTGTTGCTCTTTCTCTTCCCCTTCTGATACCCCTATAATTTGGATGTTGGAATGTTTAAAGATGTCCTGGAGGTTCCTAAGCTTCTCATTTTTTTTTTTAATTTTTATTTCTCCATTCTTTTCTGAATGTATGTTTTTCTCTTCCTTCTGGTCCACTCTATTGATTTGAGTCCCAGTTTCCTTTCCATCACTATTAGTTCCCTGTGTATTTTCCTTCATTTTTCTTAATGTAGCCTTCATTTTTTCATCTAATTTGCAACCAAATTCAACCAATTCTGTGAGCATCCTGATCACCAGTGCCTTGAACTGTGCATCTGATAGGTTGGCTATCTCTTGGTCACTTAAAAGTATTGGCTCTGGGGCTTTGATTTGTACTTCTGTTTGAACCATTTTTTTTTTTTAAATCTGGTCGCACCTGTTACGTATGAGGGATGGAGCCTCAGGTGTTCTCCAGGTCCAGGCAACCCAGTTGCTGGGTTGTGATGTCGTATGTGGGAGCAGGGTCTGAGAGGAAACAACGGCACTTGCTCCTCTCTCTGTTGGATTTCAGTCCCTTCCACCACTTCCCCCAAGCTAACTGGGCCTTTCTGGTGCTGATTCCCAGGTGAGTGGGCTTATGTACATTCTAGGACCCTGTGGGTCTCTCCAACACACTCTCCTGTGAGGCTGGGAGTCTCTCCCTGTGCGTCCACCCCCACAGTTGTTTTCAATCAGTGTCCCAAGGTTCTATTTCCCAGCACTGGGACCCTGGGTTGCACAGTCTGTGTCACTGCCCCATTTCACCTGGTTTATCTGCACTCGAATGTGGCCCAGCCAGCCAGGCACCTTACACGCAGTGCCCCACTTCATAATCGCTGCTTTGCTGGGTTCGCCAGCTGCCTGTGCACCCAGGGTCCTCCCACTGCGGTCTTGCACTCAGGATGCCTTATGCGCCTGGTGCTACTGCTTTTTGTGCCTTGACCCCTCTCTGCCTGGCTGCCCAACTCCGCTCCTCCTACTGGTCTGGATGAATGTGTCTATTTTAACTCCTTGGTTGTCCGACTTCCATACAGTTCAATTTTCTGTCAGATCTGGTTGTTATCTTGTTTCTAAATTGTTTCTGACCCTATTTTGGTTGTTCAAGGAGGCACAGTGTGTCTACCTACACCTCCATCTTGGCCGGAAGTCTCAGATTTTTAGTTTTCACCTCATATCGTTTCCGATCCCAGGATCCCATCTAGAATACACTTCACACTTACTAGTTATGTCTCTCTAGGCTCCTCTTGGCTGTGACATATGGTATATTTAAAAATAAAGGACACTGTACAGCATGACCACAGGAGGTGCAGAAGCAAATCAAAACCACTACTCAGCTCTGATACAAAGGAGGCAGGCATGTGTCTATCAGTGAAGGGGATGTTGGTGTGAGCAGTCCTCTTTCCTTCACAAGCTTTCAAACTGTGGATCTTGAAATTTTGTTTTAATTTGAGAGGATTGGCTTTATTTCAAATTTGGTGTATAAAATGAATTTTGTATCATATGCTTTCAAATTACTCAACATCACATAAAATGTGTCCAGTAACACCACACAATTATAAGAGTGATCCCCTGGTGACTAGAAGACAGATTCCAGATTTCTGGAGACTGTGGTTTAGAAGGCCTAGGATGGGGGCAGAGCTATCTGTATTTTAATCCCCAGGTGGCTCTGATGTAGTAAAGCATCGCCAAATCTAAGTGTCACCTCAACTCTGAGGAATAAAACTATCAATTTAAATTCAGTATCCAGGTAGCACAGCCAGCCTGGATGCTGAAATTCACACTCAGTAGAATTAATAATAAATATTTCAGTAAACATGTGTCAAGATACACAGGTATACAGATATCCTTAAACCTAGATTCAGGAGATGCTACCAAATCCCATTTTTAATTTGGTTATTAAACCCTGAAATACATTTATCGACCCTTATGGATGTTGGGTAAGGTCTCCTAACAACCCACAAAAATGTTACTTGTCCAATAACACAAGGGAAATAGCACACCCTTGCAATGAACAGCGTAAAACAATACTGTGGCAGTACTAGTCATAAAAGGGAGGCAGATAAGAAAGAGCATTTTATCTTAAGTACTAATGTTGAGTAAATAGAATAAGAATAAAAGAAAATGTGGGCACAGATAGAGTTATTGAGAGAAACATTTGAATTCTTTCAAGAATTCTAAAGATGGTTATAGCCCATTTTTAACCCAGAATCCAACACTGCCTTTTCTTATAGAGTTTTTTTTTTCAGGCTTATTACCAAAGGTATTCTTACCTAGATACACCCTAGAATTATGTGGGGAACTAAAAAAAACCCCAACAATTTCCATGTGTGTTAGTCTGCTAGGACGACCATGATAAAGTATCACAGACTAGGGGGCTCAAACAACCGAAACTTATTTTCTCACAGTTCTGAAGCTGGGAAGTCCAAACTCAAGGTGTCAGCAGGGCTGGTTTCTCCCTAGGCCTCTCTCCTTGCCTTGTCGATCGATGGCTGCCTCCTTAATGTGATCTCACATGGCCTTTTCCTTATGCAGGAGTATTGCTAGTATCTCTTCTTCTTTTAAAATTTGTTTTTAAGTTTATTGATTTTTAGAGGGAGAGAGAGGAAGGGGGAAAAAGAAAGAGAGAAACATCAATTTGTTGCTCCATCCATCCATGCATTTATTGGTGGACTCCTACATGTGCTGTGACTGGGGCTCGAAACCCCTACCTTGGCATTTCAGGGACAAGGCTCCAACCAACTGAGCTACCTGGCCAGGACTCTTCATGTTCTTAAAAGGACATCAGTCAGATTGGATTTGGGCCCCACACTTATGACCCCATTTAACCTTAATTACTTCCATAAAGGCCCTATCTCCTAATGCAGTCACACTGGGGGTTAAGGATGCCAACATATGAATTTGGGTAAGACAACAATTCAGTCTATAATACCATGCTTCCCTCCCCCTCCAGGTCAATTAAATTAAAAATTAATACTTTTTAAAAGAGCTTTCCAGGGTTGAGAACCACTGATATAGCATGAGCTTTGGAGACAGCCCTGCACTACCCTGGGGCTTCTACCACTTTCTACCTCTGCACACGTGGGAAGATGGCCTGAGCTTTGGGCCTCAGTGTCATGCCCTGTAAAATACGATAATTTAGTACATAAGGTTCTGGTAAGAATTAGATAACACACAGAAAGTGGGATGCACAAAAGGCAGTGTCCTCACTGGGCATTAGGTGGCGCCATGAGCCTGCAAATCAGAGTCCAGCTGAGGCGGGCAAAGTGGCTGAGAAGGGAGAAGGAGCCAGCACTTTTGGCCACTTGACGCAGCTGCTGCTTTGTACAGATAGGGTGTCTCAAGTCAGAGTTCACATTTCAGAGAAGCCATAAAACTCAAACTATAGATCAATGCTCTAGGTTTTTTTCCTAATTATTTCTTTTTTTTTTTAAGATTTTATTTATTTATTTTTAGAGAGGGAAGGGAGGGAGGGGGAGAGAGAGAGAGAGAGAGAGAGAGATCAATGTGTGGTTGCTGGGAGACATGGCCAGCAACCTAGGCATGTGCCCTGACTGGGAATCGAACCTGCGATGCCTGGTTCGCAGCCCGCGCTCAATCCACTGAGCTATACCAGCCAGGGCTGTTTTTTTTCCTAATTATTTCTATATCAAGGGACATGTTAAAACATGTATATGTGACAGGTGAATATGTTTGTTTTTAATAACTAAGCCTCATGGTTAACCATAGAGTACTAGTATTAATCAAACAATATGAGGCAATACTAGATTAAAGTGATACATTTTCTCAATGATTTATTCACACCAGCTAAAGATGAGGAGGAAAATTAAGAATCCTTTATATAAAGAATCTGGCTAAACAAAGTCAAGACTGTAAAGTTTTAACTGCTTCTGTATATGTGTTTAAAATACCAAATAAGGCCCTGGCCAGGTATCTCAGTAGGTTAGAGCATCATGTCAATACAGCAAGGTTGCAGCTTCGATCCCTAATCAGAGCACAAACAAGAATCAACCAATGAATGCATAAATAAGTGGGACAACAAATCAATGTTTCTCTCTCCCTTCCTCTCTCTCTCTCTAAAATTAATTAAAAAATTTTAAAGTAAATTTTAAAATACCAGATAACAGCCCTGGCCGGTGTGGATCAGTTGGTTGGAGCATGGTCCCATGACCGTAAGGTTGCAGCTTTAATTCCCAGCCAAGGCACATACCTAGGTTTTGGGTTAGAGCCCTGATCCCTGGTCTGGGTGCATATGAGAGGCAACCAATCAATGCTTCTCTCACACATGATGTTTCTCTCCCTTCCTCTCTCTCCAAAAACAATGGGAAAAAAATGTCCTCAGGTAAGAATAAAAAAAATACCAGAACCCTGGCTGGTGTGGCCCAGTGGATTGAGTGCTGGCCTGTGAACCAAAGGGTCACAGGTTTGCTTACCAGTCAGGGCACATGCCTGGGTTGTGGGCCAGGACCCCAGTAGGGGGTGCACATGATGCAACCACACATTGATGTTTCTCTCCCTCTCTTTCTCCCTCCCTTCCCCCCTCTCTAAAAAATAAATAAATAAAACCTTTAAAAAATACCAGATAACATTTTATTAAGGTAGGGAAAAAACACACATACTGTATAACTGTATGTTAGAATATTACTTACTATCATAAATAATATTCTAACCCACATCCCAAACCAGACAAGCTATTTCTGCTGGCAAATACAGCAGTGAAACATGGGCCCTGGTGGAGATAGAAAAGAGAAAAATGTGAGAAGTCCTGAGAGTTGTGACAGAAACTGGTGGTTGTCTGTCCCAATAATCCCCATTAATCCCCACCCGTTTAAGCATCAGCTGGGCACAAGGTGACTTGCAGTGAAGAGTAAAATTCTCAGTCATTCTTGAGCTGGGTGTGGCCATGTGGCTCAGCCTTGGCTGAGGGGACATGAATGGAAGTGGCAGCTTGTGGTAAATTTCCTTGAGAGACATGTGGCTAGTACCTTCCTCCATTCCCTGCCTGGAACATGGCCAGGATGACAGACACTCCACCTTATACCTGGAGGCTGAGGCTGTGAGAGGTGGGGAGCCAGGAACAGCCTCGATCCCGGGTGGCCACAGGGGCTCCACAGAAACCCGGACTCGTCCACCTCTGGACATTTATGTAAAAGAAAAATAAACTTAAATCATGCATATGCCACTGTTATTTCGGGTCTCTGTTACTCATTTTAAGTCACAATTCAGCTGATACACCATGTAAGAAGTTCAGTTTTGTTTTTAAAGAATACTTTTAGAAAAAAAATATGGATGAAAAGAATGGGAGATCAAGTAGAGACGATGGGGAGAGGGACAGGAAGACAGCCCTCACTCTTATGTCTGAGTAGCATTTCAGGTGGAAAAGAAGGGGGAAATGCTGGCGATGCTACAGTAAACACGGGGCTAATCGGAGTCTCCCTGCACTGCGGACTGAACAGGAGACTGGAACGCCCAGAGTGGGAGGGCAAGGTGAAGACCTTCAAGCTCCTGCGATTGAGACGAGCTGGGCTCCCCTGCCAGCGCTGCTTGAACTGGTCACCAGACTAGTAACCAGTGGAGCTTAATCAAGGTCATAGGATTCTGAGGTGAAAGAGAAGCAAGGGGAGGTGAAGTTTTCGGTATTAGACATCTCAAATCTTATTGAGTCACCACTGACAGGCACTTTTTCAAATAGGCAGTTTACTTCTATAATTACTGAGACTTTCTGAGATGACAGGAATGTTAGGCAAGACACCAGACGTTAAGTATTCAGCCCTAGTCTTTTCCTCTGGGAAAGGGGAGCTTTGATCATTAAGACCAGGGATACGGCAAAGTGGCAGGTGGGTCCCACCAAGAAAGCCAGCATCGAACGAAGAGGGCCTCCGCCTCACCTCCAGCCCAGAGACAGCCTCTGTTCCACACTCAGAGGAATCCCGTTTGAGCCACGAGAACTGGCAGCATATACATGGCAACAGCTCTTTGTATCCTCTTTTTGTTTTGTGTTTGTATTTTGAACTTTTATCATTGGATACTTACAATTGGTTCAAAAATAAAGTTCTGTGATGGAAAATTATCTTTAGAGAGAAGAAGAGGCCCTTTCAGCTACCCTGGATCCAAGACAACCTGAGGTCTTCTGGTCCAGCTTTTCCTAGGTTCCCCTGCGTGAGTATCTATGTTGAGGCCCCTAGACGATCCTCAAGTTTGATGGTTCACTAGAAGGACTCACCGAACAGTCAGCTGTAACACTCATGGTCACGACTGTTACAGTGAACATATACAGATGAAAATCAACAGAGGGAAAGGGCACACGGGGTGGAGTCTAGGAGAGACTAGACTCCAGTTTCCAGTCATGTGTTGCCAAGAGAATCACACGGACAGTGCTTTGTTCTCCCAGCTACAGCATGTGACACAGGTGCAAAGTGCTGCCCACCTGGGAAGCTCCACCAAGCCTCGGAGTTCAAAATTTTACTGGAGTCTGTCGTGTGAGCACGGAGTGCCCTTATGACTGATCTCAGCTACTCAGTGTCCAGCCCAGATAAGGCATTTAAGCAGAAGCAAAAAGAAGATCAGTAGAAACTTAAGGAGCTAAAAGCTAAGACCACCAGGAAGGGCCTCCTGGCCACAGGTGGAATTAAGAAATCTGGCAGCCCTTGCTGGCATGGCTCAGTGGTTTGAGTGCCAGCCTGTGAACCAAAGGATCTCTGGTTTGATTCCCAGTCAGAGCACATGCCTGGGTTGCAGGCCATGTCCCCATTGGGGGTACAAAAGAAGCAACCTCAAATTGATGTTTCCCTCCCTCTCTCTCTCCCTCCCTTTCCCTCTCTCTAAAAATGAATAAATAATATATTTTAAGAACAAGTAAATACATACATATATACATACATCTTTAAAAAAAGAAATCTGGCAAAAGGTGAGCTGTGCCTTGTGCTTGGGGCAATGATAATCCTTCATTCCTGTTTGAACACCTGGATTCTCAATCATGACACCTCTTGCCACCTATAGCTAGAATAAAGTGTTGTCTTGGAGCCTGTTGTATATTTAAGAAAAATAGCCCGGACCAGTGTGGCTCACTTGATTAGGCATCACTCTGCAATGCAAAAGGTCACCGGTTCACTTCCTGGTCAGGGCACATGCCTGCGTTTTAGGCCAGGTCCTTAATTGGGGTGGATGTGAGAGACAACCAATCAATGTTTTTCTCTCACATTGATGTTTCTCTCCCTCTCTTTCTCCCTTCCTTCCCCTCTCTCTAAAAATAAATGAATAAAATCTTTTTATAAATAAATTTAAAAAATAAAAATGAAGCAGCTCTTTATATACCAAAATGGAATTATCTTAAAAATAAAAATAAGGTTCATCTGGGGTTTTATGTCAGTCAGCACCTAACTGACCTAGAGGAAGGGAAATACCCAACTCCAGCTCTAGTCTTTCTGTCTCACCCAAAAGAGCCGGGGAAAAACTGAGAAACCCTTGTGAAGTTCACAGACCAGAGGCACAGGCCCCCTAACAGACTGAGACCTACTTACAGGATGACGGAACACTTCTCCTCCCCCACACCTCACCACCATATTACTAAGGGCCTATTAACAGCGATTCCTTTTACCCAGTAAACCATGTCTGGCTATCAAGAAAACAATTACAAGGCATACCAAAAGGCAAAAGAAAACCCAAAAACTACACACAATTTGAAGAGACAGCAGACATCAGAACCAGACTCATATATGGCAAAAATGCTGAAATTATCAGATCAAAAATTTTTTAATTTTATTTTTATTTTAGACTGAAGAGAAGGGTGGGAGAAAGAAAGAGAGAGAAACATCAATGTGTGGTTGTTGCCTCTGGCACACCCCCAACCAGGGACCTGGCCTGCAACCCAGGCATGTGCCCTGACTGGGAATTGAACCAGTGACCCTTTGGTTCTCAGGTCGGAGCTCAATCCACTGAGCCACACCAGCCAGGACTATATCAGAAATTTTTAAAAATGATGATGAATATGCTAAGGCTCTAATGGATAATGTAGACAGCATGCAAGAACAGAAGGGTAATGTATGCAGAGACATGCAAATTCTAAGAAATAACCAAAAAGAAATGCTAGAGATAAAAAACACTAACATAAATGAAGAATGCCTTTGATGAGTTTATTAGAAGATTGGGCATAGCTGAGGAAAGAATCTCTAACACAGAAAACTCCAAAACTGAAAATCAAAGAGAAACAGGGCAAAAAGAAAAAAGAAAAACAAGAACAGGCTATCCAAGAACTGTGTGACAAATACAAAAGGTGTAAGAGGTGTCGTGGGAATATCAGGAGAAGAAAGAGAATGGAACATAAGAAATATTTGAAACAGTAATGACTAAGAATTTCCCCCAAATTAATGTCAGACACCAAACCACAGATCCAGGAAGTCAAAAGAACATCAAGCAAGATATATGCAAACCCCACCCTCCCCCCAAAAAACCCCTACACCGAGGCATATGAATTTCAAACCACAGAAAATCAAAAATAAAGAAAGAAGCTGAGGTGGGGGTGGAACACCTTACCTACAGAGGAGCAAAGGTAAAAATTGCATCCAATTTCTCAGATACCATGCAAGCAAGAAGAGAGTGTAATGAAATATTTAAAGTGTTGAAGAAAACCCACACACACAAATCCAGAATTCTGTAGCCTGCAAAATTATCCTTCAAAAGTGAAGGGTAAAAACAGGCTTTCTCAAATAAACAAAAACTGAGGGAATCTGTTGCCAATGGAAGGAAAAGCCTTCCCAACAGAGGCAATGTGCTCACACACGTACACACACATTCCAGTGTGTGTGTATTTCCCCCAGGACCAGAGCAAACTTCAGTGTGCAAGTGGACTGGAAACTCCTACAGTAGCACAGAGAAATAAGGCCCCTAACTTCTGAAATGGATCATGTCTTTTCCCCATGAGTATGAACACACATATGCAGGGAGAGCAACCAAGCTTGACTAGTCTGACTCCATCAGAATCTTTCTCATGCTCCTTGACATCTTTTGTCCTTTTCTTCTGGCCCTGCCTTAAGACCTGATCTCAGACGTGCTGTGGGCCTATTGTTCTTTCATGAAAAGCAAAGGGAGAATTGTCTTTTGCCTGACTGAGAGGCTTATTTTGATTTAGGACTGAGACTTCTCTTTGGCCACTGAAAATCACCATCTGACTTGGATATTGCAGGGGATATCTTTGTGATATTTTAAAAAGTGATCATTAGATTCCCTTTAAGATAAATTAAATGAAAAAAAAAAACAAAGTGCATTTCCTTGCATGTTTGAGTGAAAAAACAAAAACATAGTGCAGTCCTGGCTGGTGTGGCTCAGTGGACTAAGCACTGGCCTGAAAACCAAATGGTCGCTGGTTTGATTCCCAGTCAGGGCACAAACCTGGGTTGCAGGCCAGGTCCCCAGCAGGGGGTGCATGAGAGGCAACCACACATTGATGTTTCTCTCCCTCTCTTTCTCCCTCCCTTCCCCTTTCTCTGAAAATAAATAAATAAAATATTCTTTAAAAAACAAAGTGCAAAAGACTATTACAGATATGCATTATATATATTATATATGTATTATTATGTATACTATTATAGATATGCATTATATATATTATATATGTATTATTATGTATAAAGATAAGTGTGTTCATACACACACAATCTACATTCATTTATAAAAACAGATGATAATGATGGTGTGACTATCTCTAGGGATAAAACCCGGAGTCCAGCACAGGAGGGAGACGTGCTTTTTATTGTACATAACCTTTCATATAGTGCTGTTTTTTTAAACCATGTTCTTTTCAGAGTACAAGCATACTATTGCTCTTTGCTTTATTGCTCTTTGCAGATACTGCAGATTTTTTAAAAATAAATTTATGGCTTGTGGCAACCCTGCTCCAAGCGAGTCTATTGGTGCCTTTTTTTCAATAGGTTCAGATGACGGTTAGCATGTTTTAGCAATAAAGTATTTTTAAACTAAGGCATGAAGTTTTTTTTAGATATAATGCCATTGCACACGTAGTAGGCTGCAGTATACTATAAACATAACTTTTACATGCACTGGGAAACCAATAACTTAGTGTGATTCACTTTATTGTGATATTTGCTTTATTGCACTGGTCTGGAACTGAACCCAAAATATTTCTGAGGTTTGGCTGTAATTATTTTCATCTCTTCATTTCATCTCAAAAAGATAGCAAAAATCATGTTTTAGATTTCATTTATCTTTAGAGAGAGGGGAAGAGAGACAGAGAGAAACATCAATGTGCCAGAGAGACAATGAACGGGTGCATCTCACATGCTCCCCTTAAGCACACCCCCAACCAGGGACCTGACCTGAAATCCAGGCATGTGCCCTAACTGGGAATCAAACCAGTGACCTTTCAGTGTGCAGGGCAACACCCACCCCACCAAGCCACACCAGTCAGGGCAGCAGAGATCATTTTTGCCTCTCCATTCTCCTGCCCATTTTTGGTTTCTATAAAATAATAATTGAATAAAGAAAAGCAAAATCGGTGAGGGTTTAAATTGTCAACTATCTGCATTCTAAATTTCTCTGTGTGGGCTGGCCAAGTACTCAATGGCCACAAAAGGGCCTACTCGTTTCATGGTCCCCTGACACTTGTGATGGTCCCTCTTTAGGTGGTAGCTGTCAGTTTCCACCTTTACCATCCTCCCTTTGATGTCCTTTCATTTCTCACAGAATTTTTAGATATTTTTAAAATTTTTAATTGATTTTTAGAGAGAGCAAGGAAGGGGGAGGGAGTGGAGAGAGAGAGACTGATTTGTTGTTTCACTTATTGATGCATTCATTGGTTACTTTTTGTATGTGCCCTGACTGGGGATTGAACCAGCAACCTTGGCATATCAGGATGATGCTCCAACTAACTGAGCTACCTTACCAGAACTCTCACAGTATTTTTAGGTATTTTGTGTGCATTTTCATTTTTTTAATTTTGTTTAACTTCTTACTATGAAAATGTCCAAATATGTACTAAAATTGAGAGAATAATATAATGTACTCCCAAGTCTTCATCACCCAAATTCAACAACCATCAACTCACAGTCAATCTCATTTCACCTATAACTCCATCCTCAAGGGGCTGTTTTCCTCTGCTATATTTAGAGTTGGAATTTGCTTTTTTGGAGGGAGAAAGGGTTTTTATTTAATAGCTTGAGATATAATTCACATACCACAATTTTCACCCCCAAATGTGTACAAATCCAATGATTTTATCACCATAATCTGCTTATAGAACATTGCCATTATCCCAAAAAGAAACTTCGTACCCATTAGCAGCCCTCTCCATCCTCCACCCCAGCCCTTGGCAACCCCTCATCTACTTTCTGTCTCTAGAGATACACCTATCATGAACATTTCATATAAATGGGGCCATGTAATATGTTGGGATTGTTTCTTTTTGTCTCTCATAAACTCAGAGCTTCAATGATTTAGTCAAATGTCTAAAGCTCAAAAGAAGCCTGACCCCTGGACCTCCTGTGAATGAAAGTAGGGGCTTCTATGGAGTCGCCTTACAGTGTGATCTGATAAAAAAAATTCCTAACTGGGCAAGGTCATGGTGAGAACACCCCAGGCACATAACTTCTTTAGTAAAAGGCTTATCTTTGCCTTAAGCAAGCCCTTTCCATTGTCCCTGTGCATCTAGGTTGGCACACCTTTAAAATGCCCCTGTCAGAATCCAGCTTCTAATAAACGACCACCCTCAGGAGAGCACACAATCTCAGCTATGCTGTAATCCCATCCCCACTCTGCTTTCCCTCACCCCCTTGTAATTTTCCTGACCTTTTCTCAATTTCAAATGCATAAAAAAGAAAACTACAAATCTGTTATTCTCTGAAGATTTAAAGATTTTGCTCCTTGGCATATGTCATCCATTTGGCTCAGATAAACTCATAAAAATTCTCTACAGATTTGGGGGTTCCTGGAGATGACACTCCTCACTCTGCTTGCCTGTCTTCACATCTGGGCTCAGCGTTCCAACATCGAATGCTGCTTTGGGGTGAAATGTAGTCCTCAGTCTCCATGGTTACTTTTGTGAACCCCTCTCAACTGCAAGGGAGTGCTTGTGTGTGGTGAGGGTTAGCTGTAGTGTTAGTTTATGGGAAATATAAACTCAGCTCAAGTTTTCCAAGCCTATCTTTTCCTTCCCTTCCCCCTTGCACAGCTGTGTAGAAAGCAGATGCCCCTGTCTGGAAGCTCCACTGATTGTCCAGCTCTCCATGGAACATCTTATTTGTTTGTGAGAACAGAAACTAAATAAATGCCCTTAAAAGGAGACAAATAACAGCAAGAGGAGGACCGCGCTTGCCCAGGAAGCCTCCTCCTTTCCTCATGCCGGCGTGTACTGCGTGAAGGAGCCCGTCCCTGAGAAGACACCCAAAAAGGGTGTCTAGTCTGTCCCGTCCTTGAAAGAAGGCAGGGCTCAGGAAGGCTCCCTGTCCCTGCAAACCTCCCTCTGGTGCCAGATGTACGTACTCTGAAAAGAAGCGTAGCTCCCTCCCAGGGCTTTACAATAGGAAAAGCTTCTGAAACAGAAATTATCTGTAGAGCAAAACCAGGCAGAGTACCAGCTGTGCCTCAGTTAATAGCAGAGAATCAGAATCAGAGCAACATGTTTCTTTTCCCTCCACTGGGTGGCGCGGCCCCTTTCACTCCACTGTTCCCCTTTCTTCTCAGTTCATCTTCTCCACCTGTGATCTGAAAATCCCCCTCACCCTGGGGAATTTAAAAACCTATAAGCCATATACCTTTGATGCAGATTGATGTGCTTAAAGAACACAAAGCCTTGGGCTACTTATGAGCGTTTGTTTCTCAGAACGACGATAAGAAAGAAGGTAAGAAAATATTAGAGCAGCCATAAAATGTAAGTTAAATCTTTACTTATTCAGTATCTGTCCTGCTAAAACTGGGTTTCAGATTCTTTTCTCCTTTTAAAAGTGTCAAAGTTTTTCATTAATAATAGAAGAGTTGTTTTCATAATTCTAAGAATTGTTCTTTCGTAACCTCGAGCCTATGAATGTCACGGAATCTACATTTGTTTGAGAGTTGGGTGTAGAAAGCTGCCTTTGTTCACTTAAATTGTAAACGGTGTTAGTTATCGGAAAACCTTTGACTTGACTCGGGGACCGTTTTTATTAACCCTGGAGGACTACACTGATCTATCTCTAATTAATTCCACCAAGATGAAAACCTCTGAGGGTTCTCAGGAAGCCATGTAAAGGCATTCCTTCTTGCCAAAAAAAAAGAAGAAAGCAAATTAGTAAGTAAATCTCTATGGTTAACTGGAAAACAAATACAGAATCTTAGTTTTTCCATCCGTAAACTGCAGGCCTGAACTAAGTAATCCATTCAAATATCTAGGACAATAGAAAGTTCTCCCAGAGGAATTCACAACTCACCCAAGATTTGGTCATAGCAGATTTGAGGGCTGAGGAGGAAGGACACTAATTCAGGGAGGGAAAAGGCCTCATTACTCAATGATGTTTTAATACTAAGGAAAGCATTGCCAGCTCTGACACATTTTAAAGGAGAAGTAGACTAGTCCCTAACATTTACGGTATGCCAGGCACAGGGCTAAGTGCCTACTGACTCCTCAACACGCCTCATGAGGCGGGTACTATTATACCCATTTGCTGTTGGGGCAACTGATGTACACACAGAAAGCTTAACTTGCCCAAAATCACACAGCTAGTGAGTGGCTCAGAGTCCGTGCCATTGGCCATGACACTGTACTGATAAAGGGGGTCCTTCTCTCACCTTCAAGCATCTACCATAACTTAGGTGATAAGGGAACTATACAAGTAAATTTGGTCTTTGCCTCCGGGAGGAGGAAATTTAATGAGGGTAATTGAGTAGGAAAAACAAGTGAAACATCTAAGTAAATAGTAATGCAGAACAAGATTAAGTTTCCTAAATCTTATATATAATCTTCAGATATATATATAGACATACATAGACATATATATATATATGTCTATGAGGCTCAGAGGAGAGAAAACAATCCCACACCTCATATCTAGTTAGGAAGATGAAGAGGCTTCACTCAAGAGGTAGGATTAGAGCTGGATTTTTTTTAAGATTTTTAATTTATCTTTATATTTTTAGAGAGAGAAGGAGGGAGAAAGAGCGGGAGAGAAACATCAGTGTATGGTTGCTTCTCACACACCCCCTTCTGGGAACCTGCCCTGCAACCCAGGTATATGCCCTGACTGGGAATCAAACCAGCAACCCTTTGGTTCTCATGCTGCTGCTCAATCCACTGAGCCACACCAGCCAAGGCATAGAGTTGGATCTTAAAGAACAACAGTAGAGGGTCTGGCAGAAGTAACACCTGCTTGAGTTTGGTTGGTACAGTAATAATATGGGTGTAATAACTTATAGTTTTAATTTGAACATCTTACCTAAAATGTCATATGGTATGCTCAAGTGTGATATTATGTTACAGAATTACATGCTTATGATTTTGTAATAAAAAAAGGGCATCATTTGTGCTGGACACTATATTCTGACCAGGAGATAACTGGAGGAGGACAGAAGTTATTCTAGGCTGAAGAACAGATAGGAGAAGTTGGGGTGTCCTATCCAACCAATGGGTTCTCGTTATTGACTGAAGTGGATCTCAGGCAAGAGATCAGATGAACAAAGCATGAGCCAGGACCCAGGTCATCTCCTGGCACCTGGTCTTGGGCTCCTTCCACCACCTATTACTTCCTTGCCAATCAGAACATTCACCTGACTATGACCTGGGCTCCTGATCTTGATATAACTTCCCTGAGACTCAAGACCTTGAGCTCTGTGGCTAAGGCTGATGTGGCATCTGATGCCTCCTTCCCAGGCTAGTTCCTTCAGCTGGAGGTGGACATCTAGCTCTGGCCTGGTGCCAAGAAGCCAAGAGTTGACTTTACACAAGTGGCAGCTTTAGTTTCCTCATTTATACCACTGTTAGAGTATTTATCCACCTACCTTGACACTGTCATCGTATGAGCCTCAGGGCGGCTTCTCTGTCCTACTACACTGCAGTCTTCACTAGAGGGAAATCTAGACCTGATTCGAAGGATAAATAGGGTTTAGTCCATAACCTCGAAGAGTCCAGAGGCAAGGGGAGAAGAGAGGCACAAAACCCACAATTGAATTATTATACAAGGTAAGTGCAGTGACAGAGATGTGCCCAGGGTCA
The DNA here is from genome assembly GCA_004024845.1 of Tonatia bakeri. Classification (NCBI taxonomy): domain Eukaryota; kingdom Metazoa; phylum Chordata; class Mammalia; order Chiroptera; family Phyllostomidae; genus Tonatia; species Tonatia bakeri. Next base: position 81,899 of record PVIA01003877.1, on the reverse strand, counting down.
GCTTTAAAGAAAAAGGTCCCACCCTGGCTGGCATAGCTCAGTGGATTGAGCAGGGGCTGTGAACCAAAGGCTCATAGGTTCGATTCCCAGTCAAGGCACATGCCTGGGTTGCGGGCCAGGTCCCCAGTGGGGGCCACTCAAGAGGCAACCACACGTTGTTTCTCTCTTTCTCCCTCCCTTCTCATCTCTAAAAATAAATAAAATCTTAAAAAAATAAAAATAAAATAAAGAAAAGGGTCCCTAACCCAGAGAGAGGGAGCAAAGGTCTCCTGAGACTGCAGCAGCTAAGCTGAGACTCGAGGGTAAGTAAGGAGGCAGCCAGTTGAAGGAGCTAAGAGGTATGGAGGAGCTTCCAGGAGGAGAAAAGGCACAGAGGCAAGAGACACTGTGGTGTCCACAGAGAACCCTAAACAATTTGGTGGAGGCAGAGGTGCCAGAAAGAAGACATGAGAGGAAGGAGAGGACCAGGCCCTGTAGGATTTTATAGATATTATATCTTTGTGTCATTCAAAATACATAGCAAAATGCATAACTTCATAAATATTTTCTTAAATAAGATGATGGAGCCCTGGTCCCTGTGGCTCAGTTGGTTGGAGTGTCGGCCTGTAACCGAAAAGTGGCAGGTTTGATTCCCGGTCAGGGCACATGCCTAAGTTGTGGGTTCGGTCCTTGGTCTGGACTCATATGAGAGACAAACAGTTGATGCTTCTCTCTCCCATGGATGTTTATTTCCTTTCCTCTCTCCCTTCCTCTCTCTCTAAAACAGCAATGAAAAAAAACAATGTCCTCAGGTGGGGATAAAATAAAATGATGGATTCAAAGTTCCTAGCCTTCACAAGTCAATTCTACTGCTCAAGGACTCTTTGACATCTGAGTTACAAGCATCGTGAGTTTCTAATAGGAGAGTTATCAAACCTCATTTACGGGCTTATTTTCTGGAAAGTTTGCTCCATAGAAGTATCTCTTTGGGGGAGAGTGATATAAAACCCACCTTAAAGGTAAGTTATACCATTCAGCTGGGTTTGCCCTCCCCCTGGGTGAATTGTCCACATCAGGCCCTGGACTGGAGACACTCACACCAAGGGGTGACACTGCTGTCCCCAGGGAGGGGTTCAGGAGGAACCAGTTTGAAGCAGAGGAATAAGATAAGCAAGACAAGGGTTCAGGCTGATCCGGATTTAACCTCCTTCTCTAAACTCTGAGGCCACTGCTCCTGGGTGTGTGTGGGGGGGGGGGGCTGCTGCCAAGCAGAAGGCAAAGGCTGGAAGACAGCAGCAGTCATCTGTGAGGACCTTCTTCAGCACAGACGTGGGTAAGTCACCAAAATCAGGAAGAAGGGTTTACCCCATGCAAAATTGTTGGTGAATCGAAGGCCTTCAAGGTGCCTACCCCAGGGCCAGCCCAATCCTCATAAAGCTCTGAGGATTTTGTGTCCACCTTGCTAGGCTGTGTGAGGTCTTCAAAAAAGGAACCACAGCAACTGAATAGGATTCCAGGTACTCTGTGGCTAATAAGGACATTGGGGGAAGTAAAAAACCAGGGAATGGAGATTTGGAATATAATTTACCACTGGTTCTTCCCACCCACCTGGACTGGATGTTATGAGGGAACATGAGGAACCATAATCTTTCTTGACTGCAAAATGAGAATAGTCTTAGGTCCCTCAAACTCACTCATTCCTTGTCTAAGAAGTGCTAACCCCCGGGGTGACTGTCCCCGGGGGCACACAGTTATGGTGGGATTAGGGCTGTGAACCCAATCCACCAGGAAGCACAGGGATTCTACAGGTGAAAGGGGCCGGTTAGACTCCTGGTCCTCTTGCTTATTCCCTGGCCCCCACTCCTACTCCTTGTAACCCAGCTTCTGCTCTTTTGTGAAAATTCTGGTGAAGCCCAAAGTTTGAGACACTTTCCATTGAGACCCACAGTGACCTTTCTTCCCCAGACGTGTCAGCCCTCACCCCCCAGATGTGAGAACAAGTTTGACCTTAGAACATGGCAGTGATGTTCTTCACTAAATAAGGTTATTCCATTTCCTACTCCAAGTATCCAATCCTCACTGGGCCACACACAAAAGATGCTTTTATAATCCCACAATCACAAGCACCCCAGGCACACTTGCTTCTAATAACTGTTCACAGCCAGCTCCTTGACTCCCTTCCTGTGGGTCTTGCCTCTCTTGGTGAGGCCTTTGTAATCTTCTGCTTCTCTTCAGCTACAGAGCTCCGATTCTAAAGACATCATGGTTTCTTTTGCCTCTGCAAAGCCCCTAATACGTAGACAACTAAATTTTCAATCAATGATTCACAATAATTAATTGTGAATCAATCAATTCACAATCAATCGGAGGCAGAAGCCTCTGGCCTAGGGGTGAAATGGTATCCTGAGTTGGGAGTACAGGCCTGCTGACAGACCATCACTGTGGCTCAAATCCTGGCTCTGCTTACAGCAGCAGATGCTTGGGCTAACTATTTGAGCTTTGTGTGCCTCAGTTTCCTTTTGCTTACATGGAATAATAATAGTAACCACTCCACTGGGCTATTATGAGGATAAAACTTATTAATATTTTTTAAATACCTAGAACAGTACCTGTCACATATTCAGCACTATAAAAGTATTGGATAATGTCTTTTTAATTCTAAACCACTCATAGTATTAAAAACACCATTTCTTGGGCCCTGGCTGTGGACTCAGTTGGTTGCAGCCTAGTCCCATACACCCAAGGTTAAGGGTTAAGGGTTCGATTTCCAGTCAAGGCACATACCTAGTTTGTGGATTCAGTCCCCAGTTGGAGCACATGCAGGAGGCAACTGATCAATATTTCTGTCACATCGATGTTTCTCTCTCTGACCCCCACCCTTCCTCTCTCTAAAAAAAAAAAAAATCAATAAAACATCCTTGGGTGAGGATTTAAAAAAAAATACCAGCGCTCGGTATTACCATGATGACCCAAATTTGACCCCATTTCAGACTGATTTAGCCTTTCCCCTCAGCAGTGAGGCCAAGCCTGGTTACACATCACCTAGGAAGTTCGTTTCTGTTTGAGTACAAATTCTAGGGTGCCATTGGTTCATTCATTCAACAATATTTGAGCACCCGTTACGAAGTGTAATGATCACTGCGAATAGAATAGGTAGTGAAATAGGTAACTCTTTTCAATGAACTCACATCCTAGTTAAGGAGCTGGACCAGAGGTCAGCAAACTTTTTCTGTAAATGGGCAGACAGTGAATATTTTGGGCTTTGAGGGTCGTAAAGTCTCTGCCACAACCATGCCGCTGTGCCCTTGAGTAGGAAGGCGGCAGAGACACTACAGAAGTGAGTGGGCATGGCTGTGGGCCAACAGCAGTTTGTTTACAGACACCAACATTTGAATGCCATGTCATTTTCACATATAATGAAGTATGATTCTTCTCATGTTTTTCAACCATTTAAACATGTGAAAACTATTCTTAGCTTGAAGACCATACAAAAACAGGTGGCAGGCCAGAGCAGCCCCTGAGACGGGCAATAAATAAGTCAACAAGTACAAAGTATCATTTCAAAGAGAGAAATGCACTATGAATAAAAAAACAAGGTGATACACACTAGACAGAGAGGGAGCATGTGTGTAACACTGATGGGGATGTCAAGGAAGAGGAGGAAGGAAGGTTCTCTGAGAAAATGACATTTAGGTGGAGACCTAAATGACATGAAACTGTCATGCAAACCTTGGGAAGAAAAGTACTTAGAAGCTTGCAGACAGAATGAGATCTGCGGGCCTGGTGGGCCATGGTAGAGGCTGACTCTCATTCCAGGTGTGCTGAGAACCATAGGATTTTACAGAGGAGAGAGGTTGTGAGATTAGGCCCAGGAAGCTTTATTTCTAAAATGCTTCTCATGTGATTCTGATGCACAGCCAAATCAAGAATTCCATTTTATAGCATTCTAATAATTTTTCCCAAAAGGTTTGACCCTGGGTTTTCTGTCTGTCTACAATCTTCTTGAAAGAATATTTTTTGCCCTGGGTGGTGTGGCTCAGTGGATTGAGTCCCAGCGGATTGAGTCCCAGCCTGTGAACCAAAGCATCGTGTATTACGTTCCCAGTCAGGGCACAAGCCTCTGTTTCAGGTCAGGTCCCCAGTAGGGGGCGCGTGAGAGGCAACCACACACTGATATTTCCCTGTCTCCCCAACTTCCCCTCTCTAAAAATAAATAAATAAAATCTTTAAAAAAGTAAAAAAGGGTATTTTTAAAAGCCTTCTTTCCCCTACCACACAGGCTACAGTTAGGGTTTCTACCTAGGTCCTGGTTTCACAATTCTACATTTAATTAATGAAGAATGAATTGAGAAGTTCTGAACCACACAAAAAGCAAACGGAGTGGCTCCTCCAATCACAAGAGTGACAGGCATGCACCTGGTTCTGTGGAACTTTAAACTTTCACAGGAGCTAATTCCAATGTTAAATTCCCTGGAATTTAACATAGAAGGATCCACCTGACTTCTTACCATACTTATGAAATGTTTAGCTACTTTTCAGCATAAATCCTGCCATCTACTAAAAGTTATGTATAGTCAAAGGCCATTTACTATATCTATAGCCTATCTCCTCAGTAAGAATTACCCAAGATCTAATTATTATCTGAGAATGCCAGTTCTGATTAAATTTATAGACTTTTTCCTCCAAGATGAATTCTCTGAAACTCAATGTCAGAATTTCATTTAAAGCCCAAGCCACATTTGATACAACAGAAACAGTACCAGCCTGGAAATCTGAGATCCAGAGTCCAGTCCCAGTCCTACCCTACTGGATTCTAAGCAAGTCACTGAGGTTTTCTGGACTACATTTTCCTCATGAGTGTTAAAGTTCTGATAGAGTTTACACTTTTGTATATAATTAACATGATATACAATTATTTTGTTTTTAAGTCAAATAAAAAACCTTACAAGAAAAAAAATAATAAAATCAGAGATTTGGACTAAATAATTTCCTTATGTACTGTATATATTCTCTAATGTGCAATTAGGTTCGAATGCAGACTGTAGTGCCTTCATCATACCCACAGCTCCTCGCTTCTCTGGGTTTTCTTTTCTGAAACTTTGTAAAGTAGTTCTCTGCCTTTTGCTATGGGATTTGCCCTTAAGACATTAACATGCACTCGTTTGCACAGATTTCTAAAAACCCTATTTCCTGATCATCATTCTCTTCCCTGTGCAGTCACCCATAGCTCATAGCATAGGTAGGTGTTCAATAACTACCTGTTGAACAAACATCTTAATTTTCATTTTTAAATCCTTACCTGAAGACATTTTTCATTGCTTTTTGAGAGAGAGAGACATCAGTATGAGAGAAAAAGATGGATTGATTGCCTTCTCCTTTATGGCCGACGGGGAATGGAACCTGCAACCTAGGTATGTGCCCTGACCAGGAATCAAATCCACGACCTTTCTGCCTACTAGACACTCCAACCGACTCACTCCAGCAGGGGCTGAACAAACACTTTAGAATACATCTTCAGAAGGCACCAATTGATACTTTGAGGGCAAGGAAATATGGATTATTTTAATTTTCTTCCTTCTACTTTTCTGTATTTGCTAAATTTGGAAAAAAGCTGTTCCCAAAACCTCCTCTCGTACAGGGACATTTCCCCTAAGCTCGGCCCCCTTCCCTTGCACAATCCCTATGGCAAAAGGTACTCAGTGAATGTCCTTCCTCTTCCCTTTTTTTGTAATTCAAGAGCATACAGGATGGGGAAAAATACTAACTCTGAGAGGAGTCTGGTCGGCCTTCTGGAAAATGAAGATGAAATCCGATCCCGGAGGAAGAAATGCCCATAGGTCCTTCGCCCCTTGCTGCCCTCCTCTGGCTCCCAGGCTCAACTACAGCCAGCTTACCTCCAGGAGGGAAAGGGAAGCCAGTCACGGCGCAGCAGCACGCCACACCCCCGCCCCTACCTGGGCCCAGAGGACTCGGTGCGCACAGCTTGGCTGGCTGCGCTCTCTCTAAGCTGTGAACGCCCAAAAGAAAGCGGCCAGGGAGGGAACCTGCGCTTCTTCTCCTCCTAGCGGACAACAGTGGAACAACAGAATTTACGGAAGTGGCGAGTACCGGGTGCCAGGCGTTGAGGGCTGAGTTGGAGAGTTTTGACATTCTCTAGGACCTGACCTCATTTTGCGGCATCTCCCTTCTTTTCCAAGACTTCATTTCCAGTTAAAAACAAGGAAAGATGCAAAGCACCAACCTTAAGCACCTAATATGTACTAGGCCCTTTATATGTTTTACCTCATTAAGTCTCCCTAACAGCTTTGTTGGGCTATTTTGTCCTATTTACAGAGAAGAAAACTGAGGCCCAGAGGGGGTGACTTACCCAGAGAAACACAGCTAATTAGGCACCAGGCTGGAACCCAGGCCTGGATGCCCCAAAGGTTGACTGCAGCCCTAACCCGCTGGGAACAGGGCCCCAGACTTGGAGAACTTCCTTTCTCTAGTTGATAAGGCTCTACAAAAACACCCAGAACAGTTCTCAGTCATTTTTAAAGAAGCTTAGCTTATTAGGCATGAAAACTTTTCAGGCTAGTCCACCTGGTGTATGAGGCAGAAACCCAGCTGCAGCCCAGGAGCAACAGCTCAGGTCAAGGCCTTCCCAGGTTTCTGAAAACCTAGTTCTCCAGGATTGGGGGCGGAGGAAGCACAAGAAAGAAACGGGGGCGGGGGGGGGGGGGGTTGAGGGGACAATCCTCAGTGATGAGGCTGTCAGGGACACTGCAGGCTAGTGTCAGCTCCTGCAACTGTGGAATTGTTCAGGGGTGACACAGTTTCTACAAACCCATCTGGTGACCAGAACTTTAGATGACACATACATCCAGATGATGCCAGCCTCCTCTTGCCTTTCAAGAAAGACTGAAGTGGATGGGAGGAGTGAGGACTTGTGTAATGAGGCAGAGGCTGCTGGCCTTTGACCTGGAGAGGTGAACACCAAGTCGACCTTAGTGGGTAGCCAGAGATGATAATGAAGCAGCACAGAATACCAGGGCTATAGGGAGAAGGGGTGAGCCAAGTTAGGTTAAGTGGGATGCTTAAAGCCAGCCTGCCTGAAGGAGCATTCCCTGTACTCTCCTGGTATAGGAAGTGGGACCCCAGGGGCACTCAGGGCTGAAGACTCCACGTGAGGGAATCAGATGGTGAGCCAAGCAGTCTGTGATCCAGCAGGAGTGTGGGTCTTTGGGGATGGTAAGTGGAACCTACCCGCAGTCCACCTGAAACCAAATGTCATCAGGTAGCTGCTGACATTAAATCTTTAAAAGGGGAAAGAACGATTTCCTACCAAACCAAATTAGAAGGTAGGAATATAGAAAAGGTATAAGACTGTTTAAAAAAAAAAAAAGGCTTGGGAATCCCCAAATGTACTCAAGATACAAAAATTTCAGGTGAAAGAATAAAAAGTCCAAATGAATAATAACGAAAGGAAAGAAGACTCCAGAGAGAAAAATGAAAAAAAGCAAATGGAATTTCTGAGGAAACCAAGGGTGAAATTGTAGAAATGTCCAAATTGGGCAAGTGAGAACACTGGCAGATTGTCAGGGCAACCTCTGCCCCCAATTCTGGAGGAGGCCCACAAATAGCGGTTCTCACTCCTTCACAGGGCAACTTAGAGAGAGGCCAGAAACTAGAGACAGACTCATGAAATAATTGAGAAGACCTAACATGAGGAAAAGGCAGCATGGTTTCTAGAAGGAAAAGTGACATAAAGTCTGGGCTTCACTCGCGTTGACTTGGGCTGGAATCCTAACCTTGCCTCCTAAGAACTGTATGACCTTCAGACACTCATGAATCTATTCAAACCTGTCCTTCCCGCTGAAAAATGGGGACAGAAGAGAGACTTACTTTACAGGGCTGTTCTAACAATGACATGCTAGCACATAGAACACATGAGAGATTTGCAAGCACTTCTCTGAATAAATCCTAAATTTCAGCACATTTTTAAAGACTGATTTGGAAGCAAGAAGTGGACAAAAATATCAGGAAACATTTACATAAGACAGTTTAGAGAAAAATAATCCAACTGCATTTTAAATTCTTGAACTGTCTTTCCCTTAACTCCACTGCACTGTCTGCACCACTCAGCTCGCTCTGACCCACTGAGAACTTCCTATTCTATCATTTTCTTGCTCACATTTAGTCTCGTTGACCAGATTATAAACTGCTCAAGTAAACATTGTCTACAAACTATCCATTACAGTCCAGATCTTGAATCACTGTCAACAGGTCCCTGAAGACCTGAGAGTCAAAGGTGCCAAAATAAAGGTAGCCAGAATTAGGATCCAGAACCCAAGAGTAAATCTAATTGCACCCTTGCCCAGGGCTGTGGTTTGGCTGCAACTGGGATGTCGCCTGTGGTTTGGCTGCTTGCACCTCAAGACTGACACCAGGAAGCTACGGGGCAGCAGCTCAATTTCCCAAGTGTGTAGAAGTGTTTCCCTGAGAACGGGATGAAAACATGGGAATTCCAGGGTTTGACAAGGTGAAGGCAGAGCAGGGATGTGATCTAACCTACAAAACCTTTACAGTTCTGCATGGCTGTAGGCTTGTTTCTCCATGTCAGAACATTACAAGCAGGCAGCATCCTTCTTGAAAAGTCTAAGACAAACTACCACTCGGACACTGCATGGACCCTGACCAAAGGCAGGAAAGAGAAACAGGATGAACACAGCATGTGTAGTCAGTCTGCTCAACCCATTCCCTGGTGAACACACCCAAGGTGGCACAGAATCTGGGGAAACTGGGGCTTCTTGGGAGACCTTCCAACAGTTAGGTGAATATACAAAGTGGAACCTCTCCCTGTGCCCCCATTTCCTGTTAGGTACAGCCAGCTAAGTGTTGACAGACCTGTATTCCCTCTATCTCCCCTCATCCCACCCTGTTCCTTTGTCCTGGAAGACAGCAGTGTCGAGAGCAGAGATGGAGACACTGGGTAAGCAAAGATGAAAGGGAAATAAAGAATGGGTCATGCACTCCAAAGGGAGGAAATTTGATGTTGAACATTCAAGAAACCAAGGTAGCTAACCCTGGCTGGTGTGGCTCAGTGGATTGAGTGAGGCCTTCACACTGAAAGGATGCCGGTTCAATTCCCAGTCAGTTTGATTCCCAGTCAGGGCACATGCCTGGGCTGCAGGCCAGGTCTCCACTTGGGGATGTGGGAGGCGTCTGAATCCTTGCATATCAACATTTCTGTCCCTCCCTTCCCCTCTCTCTAAAAGTAAATAAAAATTTTTTAAGAGAGAGAGAAAAACCAAGGTGGGTATGTTGTTGTATCTTAATCCAGGTGGTGACCGCATGGGATCACATCTACGTAAAAATTGAGAGCCACTCACTAAAGGTCTGTGCATCTTATGTAATCTACACCTCCATTAGATACCAAAACCAAACCACCAGCCACAAGCTCCATCTGTTTGCTATCCTTTATTGAAGGGTCCCACATCTGCATGGGAGCCCTGCCAAACCAGCAACCACACAGGTCCTCCACTTACAGCAGGAGGCCTGGAAGGGGAGGGGAATGACTTATGATCCCGCCACACCTCCCTGGAAACAGAAACCACCACAGACAAGACAGATTAAGACAAGGGCCAGGAGGAGAACTTGTCTCACTCTAGGTTCTCTCCCCTCTGCCCCCACTTGAAAAAAAAGTCAAACACTGGCTACACAGCACCCCAGCCCCACCCCACCCATAGCAGCGTTTGTGGGACTCCCCTCTGCAAGGGGCAGCCCCAAGGCAGCTTCCCATCGCTCTTCCTTCACTTTGGTTTGCTCCTGGCAACTCCGTGCCCTTTTCCTTCCTTTGGCCTCCGGCCCATCACTCCCACATCATCTAGCACCTACTCGAACCTTCTCTCATCTCTAGGGCCTCCCCACCCCAGGGCTTCTGGGGAAGTAGCATCTCAGGCATCTTCTCTCCCTCAGCAAGGGGCCCCACCAGGCCCTCTCTGCCCAGCATATGGGATTCACACGGCTGCCCCACTCTCCTTGAGGTCAGGGGCTGAGCGCTGCCGTCTCATTCGAGGGGGAGTAGTGTATGGGGGGTAGCGAGGCCCTGGGGGCCGTTGGGCTGGGTATGGTTGGGGCTGCTGGGGATAATAGTTGTGCTTTTTAGGTTGGAAGTGCTGGGGTTCAGGCTGCGTGGAACCTCCTCCCCGGGATCGGCCCCCTCCATCCAGGGAGTTCCTGCGGGGACGATGGGACCTTCGGGGACTTGGTGGCCTGCGGGCAGGGGTGGCCAGTGGGGGAGTAATCTCCTCAGGGGGTTGGGGTGGAGCTGGGGCCTCCCCACCCCCCATCCCTGGCCAGGACTCCCGATGCTGGGGATTGCTCTTGAAGGGGAAGCGTAGCTTACAGTCGTGAGGGGGCACAAAGCGGGCTGGAGGCCTGCGCAGCCCTCCACCCCGGCCCCCCGAGCCCTGCAGTCCCTGCAGCCGCAACTGCTCCTGCTTGAGCCACCGAAGGCGACCACGACGAAATGCAGGGTCCTCCTCCATCAGCCGTGACACCCGCTCCAAGCTTGACAAGGGTGGCGAAGTAGGCCGGGCTGAGGTCATGTGGTCACTGGGGGCTTCCTCCTCTACTACCTCTGACCCTGGGGGCTTGACCCAAGCAGCCTCATCAGCTTCTTCATTTTCATCATCATGATCCTGGGAGGGAGATGTGTGAAAGAAAATGAGAGAGTAAGAAAAACTGTCTCCTGAGCACAGTGGATTTGAGAGGAGTCAGAAGGCCCTGGAGTGGCTGGATGTCAAGGGGTCCCCGAGGGGCTCCGAGGTAAGGGAACTAAAGAATGATGGCTTAGCAGCACAGGCCCAGGAACCAGGGGGTCTGAGTTCAATCCTGGTCTGCCCCTTCACAGCCGTGTGGTCTGGAACTTCAGCTTGTAACCTCTCTGTGCCTCAGTCTCTTCAGGTGTCAGATGAGGTCAATAACAAAAGTAGCCACTGCACAGGGTTTTTCTAAGAATTAAATGACTTAAACCATGTCAAGTTCTTAGAACAGTACCTGGCACATAATAGGCACTCAACAAACATTGAATAAATGATGTGCCCTGGGGATATGAAAGTTAACAAAAAGGAAAGCAAAATTCTCGCCATCATGTTAGTGGGGTGAGACAGTTGATAAATGACTAAGAAAAATATACAGCATGGTATATATACTTCAGGGAAAAGTTAAATGTATACGCTTATATACTTAAACTATTTAGTATATATTATTTACATTATATAGGTATATAAATTACATAACAGACTTCATATAGATTATACATATTGAGATGGAGACGAACAGAACAAGGAAGGGGGATGGGAGGCCAGGGTGGGGTGGCTGCAATGAATCACCAGAAAGAGATTCACTGAGAAGTTATCCTTGCATGAAACACCTGAAGGAAGTGAGGGAGCAAGCTGTGTGACTTCACGGGAAAGGCATCTCGGCAGACAGAACAGCAGGTGTAAAGACCTTGGAGCAGGAGTGTGCGCCGAAAGTCCTAGGAACAGCACGGAAGCCAGAGTGGCAGGAGTAGGGACAGTGAGAGGGGAGGGAGCTGCGTTTGGGAAAAGGAGCCTTCAGTAACCACGAGCTGTGGCGGCTGACCACTTGCCGGTCCTCCGGGAGAAGGCAAGCTGGGACAGGGCTGCAACTCTGTCTGCGGCACAGGCCCAGTGCTAGCACCATGTCTGGTGCACAGCAAGCACTCAAATGTGTATTTGTTGAGTGAATGCCTGCAAAACAGGGACCAGGGACAACACTGCTCCTCACTGGGCTGTTGCGAAGATTAAAGGAGGTGACACAGAAGTGCTCAGCACAGCGGCTACTACGGAATAAATGGTCACCCTTGGAGAGCATGGTTATGAGAATGTGTATGTATGTGAATATTCGCGCGGTAACTTAAGAAATGTACACTTTATCTCAGTGGTTTTCAAACTGTACTGTACCTCAGAAACACCTTGGTACTTATCATATATGCAGATTCATCCCCAAAGGTGCTGATTCATAGGACTGAGGTAGAATCCAGGAATCTGCACTTTCAGTTAGTGCCCTGGTGACTGAGGCACATAATTCATAAACTATACTGAGAAAAGCTGCTACACGTCAGTAAAATTTTTTAAAGCAGTAAGGGTGAGGGGGTTGGAGGGAGGTTCAGATTTCAAAAGGAAACAAATGAGGAAGAAAGAAAAGTAGGGAGAAAGCCAGGCCCAAGCCCTCCATACCTGGGTCAGGGGGATGACCCTCTCCATGCGGAGCATGCGGTCCCTCAGGGCCTGCAGCTCTCGGTCTTTGCTGCTGTTCTGCAGCTTCACCTCCTGGAGAATCCCAGTCAGCTTGTCGATGTGAGCCCGGAGGTCCTCCACCTCGGCCCCGCGGGCTCCCTCCTCACCACCACCACCACCACCACCACCACCTCCGCTGCTTTCCTCCTCGCCCACTGTGTCCCAGACATCTCGGGCCACAGCCCTCCAGGCATCCCCGGGCCCCTCCGGCTTGCCATAGGTACGACACAGCTCCCGCATCTTGAGAGCGGCCAGGGCCTCAATCTCGGCCCGCCCGTGGCGGAAGTCAGCCAGGGCCACCTCATAGCATATCTCCTTCACTGCCTGCATCTTCAGATCAGCCATAGTGGCCCAGCGGGGGTCTTTGCCCTGCAGCCGCCGACGCTGGGGGATCTGATACACCCTGCGTGGGGCCCTGCGCTTGCCACTGCTGGGCAGGCCACAGCGCTTGACGATGGTCTGGACTGTGGTGGGTGGTAGCTGCTCCCGCAAAGAGGAGATGAGCCGCCAGCTCTCTTCACAGGAGCGCTTGTCAGAGTCATCCCCACTGTCAGAGTCCGCATACTGGAGCCACAGAGAGAGCAAAGAGGGAGAAGGCTAAGGACATCCCAGCAACACCAGAAACATCTATCAGAACCACACACCCTTGGGTGCTTAACCGCTGCTCGTCCACACAATGAAAACGACACACTATTTTCCTCACAGGTGCACTTCGAGGGTTAATGCATGCCACATGTGGGGGACAGTGGCTGGCACAGAGAAAGTGACCGACATGTGTAAGCTGCAGCTATAGCAAGTCTAGATTTCTTGCATATGTGTTACTGCTGAGGAGGAGGAAAAGATTCAAAAGTAAGTCCACACTCCTTTTTCATGAATGTGTATACAGGACACGCAGACAAAACCGAAGGGGGTAGGATCAAGGGTAGGAAGTGCAGGTGGCTGGGGTGGGGATGAGTGGTGGTGGGGAAATGGAAACAACTATACTTGAACAACAATAAAAAAAATGTGGAGAAAAAACCACTCTTAAGTAAGTACAGTACAGGTAGTACTCAGCTGTGATAAAAACTATAGAGGGGCCATGGGCTCAAATGGAGTCTCAGAAGCCCTGGTCAACTGGGAATAACTCTAGCTCCCTGCACACGCAGTGCCTGACCCTCCTCACATTTCTCTCTCAGTGTCCTCCCAGATGCCACGCCCACTCTTGACCCCATTCAGGCCCACTTCCCATTCAGGCTCACAATGTGAATCAAAAGCAGAATCAAACTGCCATGCTGCCAGCCTGGTTGCTCATGTGCCTGCCAACCCACCTCTTCCTCTGCATGTCCCACCATGCCCCCCAACGGATTCCTCACCAGTCGCTGCTGCTCCAGCAGAAGATCAGCCTCTTCCTTTTCTTTCCGGTACTGATTCTCTAGGTCCTGGAGCCTGGGATTAGGTAGGGAGGGAGGAAGAGCTGTGTGGGATTTTGGAGCCACCTGAGTGGGGTGTCCAACAACAGGAGGCTGGGACGGGAGGGACAGCCTAGAGGGCCCCAGGGCACAGAGCACCCTCTCCTCACACCTCTTCTCCATCTCCAGCTTGATGTCAATGCCTTGCTGCTCTAGCAGCTCCTTCTGGGCAAAGTTCCAGTCCACGGGCTCAGAGGGTGGTCCTGGGGGTGGGGGAACCCCTCGCTCCCGTTCCAGCCGTGCCTGCTCCGGGTGATTGAAGCGGAAAACGTGGTTCTTGCCCATCACAATCCTATTCCCTGGAGATGGGAGGAGGGGAAAGTGGACTTGCTCCCCCACAGCAGCAAACTCATCCCCATGCCCAAGGTGTACACAGTCTTGCTCACCAGTCCCCAGGGCCCTGACACCAGTTATCTCATCATACCGTGTCTGAGGGTGGTCAAAGCCAAGGCTCCTCTGGCTGACATCAGGAACCACCCCGTCCCTGACAGCCAAAGGGACCTGGGGAAGTTTGGCATCCTCTTTCTGTTTCCCCGAGACAGAAAGAAAAGCCAAAACCTGGCTCCTTGATCTTCACTTCCCAGTCCCTTCTTCATATCCCCATGCTGTTTCCTATTTATTTCTGGGTACTTCCCTAAGATTCACCAAGGGAGCTCTGCCCTAGGACTTCCTGTGCACAGCCACGTCCAGAACCCTCGCTCTGTAACATTTCTCTACCTGACTTCAGCACCAGTGGCTCAGTCACAAGTTTCCCATTGACATAGGTCTCGGCTCCTTCACAAGGCTCCAGGGTAACTACCACTGAGGGGGAGAGAGAGAGGAAAGGAAGTGATTAGACCCTGGGGGTAGAGGGGTTATGATCATACTCCCATCTTGCATTACTCCCCACAAATACATGCACCCCCAGTGCCACCCCCCAGTACCTGTTAGGGGTGCCATGGCCCCTCTGGTGGCAGGCAGCAAGGGAAAGGAAGAGCAGAAGGAGGGTTAGAGCCCCAGCTAGAATGCCCAGGAGCCTCTGCGGGGGCTCTGTAGTCACCCACCTCCACCCTCCCCATGGCAGCTTAGCAAACCAGTAATTCTCAGGGGGCTTCATCTCTTACAGCCAACTGGTTATCAGGCCCATCACTGCTGCCTCACAGATGTCCATTACTTCCTTCCCAACTAACGTTATCCCTGGCTTCGCCTGGGTTTCCAGCAGGATCCCAGCCCGCTTGTCTGATGCATCTTGCAAAATGCCACTGGACTAATCTCAAGCCACAGCCGACAAACAGATCATTGTCTTCACAGGGCAAGATAAAGTCACCCCAACCCAAATATTTACAAAGGTGCTCCTCTGAACAAATCACCGAGCCTACTGCTTGCTGAGACACAGAGATGCATGAGGCAGCGTCCTGTCCTTGAGCAATGCTGTGGCATCATAGAGGGAGCCCCATATCCCAAAAATCCAGGCTCTGTGACTGACTCCTGAGCTGAGGGGCACTGAACAAGTCACCCGACTTTCATCAACTATAAAATGTCACAGATGTTAGCTCAGACTGGTTGAAAGTGCAAATAAAATTATATGTGAATGTGAGTTATTTATGCTAGAAGTAAGAGAGATCAGAGTGAGTTCTAAGATGAGGCAGAGATGGGACTACTGACACTATGTGAATACAAAGAAAGCAGAGACAAACTCAACTTAGACACAGAGGACTAGAAATGATTATGGGAAAGCAGTGATTTCTGAGCGGATGCTTGAAGGAAGCCTCAAATTTCAAGCGGCAGAAATGATGAAGAGAAAAGAGAGAGAGTGAGAGAGAGCTAAGGTATCACACATGCCCCAGAACACCAATGAAAGAAGGTGGCATAGAAGATGGGGTGCCTGTAATGGGTACCAGTCTCTGCCCGCCCTTACTCCCCTGTCATGCCCCAAAATTCACTCATCCATTCCACAAATATAGTGCACCCCCACTATCTGCCAGGCACTGTTTTAGGTCATGGAGATACAGTAGCAAAAAACCCCAGAAGTCCTGCTCTTACAGAGCTCACTTCCAGCTGGTAAGACAGACAGTAAACAAGTAAATCAGGAGGTAATCTAAAGTCAGGAAAAGACAAGTATTAGAGAGGGAAAGGGGCCAGGCAAGGAGAGGATTTTGCTCAAGTGGGCCGGGGCAGCCTTCTCCATGTCCAGGGACCCACAGCAGCCTGTACTAAGAGCAGAGCGCAGAGCAGCTCTGCTGTCCTCCAGCTGTACTAGCACTGGGCAAACTCCTCAACTCCCAACAGCCTCGGTTCCATTACCCGAACTGCACGAGAAAATTAAAAGCACAAAGTAGATGGTAGATAACTATTCTTCTAGGTTCACACCAACCTCCTCTCTGCCTGTCTTTGGTCAAGTCTTAAATCTGCTATAAAAACAGAGGCCCAGATGAACTGAACGTGTAGAGCCCCAATCTTTGGGGCACAGATTCACTGGCTGCTTTTTACTGATGTAATGGTGTTTCATGCCTGCCACTCGCCTGTCGAAACACATTCTGAGCTCCTGAGGGTGGGCTCATGACACAGCCCTTGGGTGATTCTGGTATCACCCCAGCACATGACTTGAGGTAACCGCAGTACAGGAACTCAGCAATAACTCACTAGGTTGAACTGATTCAACAGCTTTTAGCCCACAGTGCCGGAAGCATTTGCTGCCACTGGGGACCTGGACCAGACCAGAACAACTGCATTAACCTGCTGAGCAAAGTGAAGCCCAATGAGCATGTCTTAAACCTGAGCTTTAAGCCACATAATAGTGTCTTTTCTTATTTTTAAAAATATGCTAACTTTGTCCTGGCTAGGGAGTTCAGTTGTTTACAGCTTAGTTCCGACACACTAAGACTGCAGGTTAGACCCCCCCAGTCAGGGCACATACAAGAAGCAACCAGTGAACACATAAATAAGTGGAAGAGCAAATTGAAGTTTTTCTCTCTCTCCAAAATCAATAAATACAAAATCTTGTGTGCTGACCTTACATGCCCCACTTCCCTGTGCCCTCAAGAGCATTGGACTGGGCACTCCTTTCAGATTTGTGAGATGCAATGCACGAAAATGACGAAGAACCCGTGCGTAATGCCCGCCCCCCGCCGGAGCCTTTGCTAGAGCTCAGCTTCACTGGGGCCTAACTGAACACAAATCATTGTTTTGTTTTGTTTTTAATGACTGATTGAGAACAAAATGGAAATCTCAAAATCCCCCTGAACCACACAAGTATTATTTTGTTATCAGACAGGCTACCACCTTCACCTGTAGGACTTGTGAAGCCTGAAAGCTTTTGCAGCTAAGGTCATATAAAGGCTAGAAAATCCCTGGAAGTTTTAGAATCAGAGGGACCCATAAGCCAATTAACTCCCTGAAATCACTGCAGTCATAGTGTGACGGGTAAGTAGGTTTTCCAAAGATAAATTCAGGTAGCCCACTGGAACAAACACAATTTTTCATAAAAAATGACCAGAGTGCCATTTCAGGATAAAAAACATCAAGGAAGGTGGCGGACCTCCTCTTCACTGAAGTTCACCCTTCGCCTGCTAGCATTGTTTCTGCCATGGGGCCCCTTCCCACTCGCTGCCCTGGTAGCAGCCTGCACTCGCAGGGTGGGTGCCGGCAGCCTGGCCCTTGATATCCCCCACTGTTCGCCATGAGATCGAAGCCCCTGTGGCCATGAAGACCTACCTCCTCTTACATGGCTACACACCCAGTGCCCAATTCAGAGGGTGCTGTGAAACACGACACCTGTCTCTCTCCTTGCCTGGCCATGCCACTCTCACTCCCTCAGCCATTACCTTCTCCGTCCGGCTGGGGTATGCTCCGGAACAGACAGTGTTGCTCCCGAATGAACTTCCCGGTCAGCTTGATGTCCACATCTACCTGGCCAACCCTGGGAAAGCAATGGCCAACATTCCCTAAGTGTGTGCCAGACATTCACCAAGCCCCTTCTGAATACAAGTTCATCCAACTCTATAAGCCAAGTGTAATTATTTCTACATCACAGATGAGGAAGATGAGGCTCAGAAAGGTAAAGTAACTTGCCCAAGGTCAGGCAGCCCAGCAGTGGAGAAGCTGCAATTCGAACCCAGATCTGCCTGACTCCAAAGCCCTGGTCCTCAGTCACTGTTACACAGCAGAGAACAAAAGAGAACCTGGAGTGGGATGAGTGTCCTCTGCCATGTAAATGTCTGTGGTGGGACAGAAAGGAACACCCTCACCTCTTTAACTCCAGAAGGTGGCCCCAGAGGCACCATGCCCCAGGAATACATATTAGCATCAGCCAGTGAAGCAGCCAACTATACAGGAACTGCCCCTAAACCACATGGGGCTGGGACCATGATTCCCTCCAACCACAGGAAGGGTCTCAAGGGAGGCTAAGGCAGTGGTGCTAAGGGCTAAGAACATGGTGGTCTAAGTTTCCAACCCACTCTGTGCCTCAGTGAGTCAGAAGCTATCTCCACATGCACGGGGCCAGTTTGATCCCAGAGGCACCTCACCCAGGTAAAGTGGTGGGTGAGGCAGGACAGCCACTTAGGAGCCAGGCTCAGCAACTTCCCAGGAAGCCTAGAAAGTGAGCAGGGCTGTGGAATCAGCTGTCCTGACATCTGGGGTATTTCCACTGAGGTCACCAGGGAAGAGAGTCACTAGCGTGGTCATCCCTCTGCAGTCACACCCCAAAATGAAAGGCCGTCCCACAGGTTACCGATCAGACGCTACCTGGTGATGCCATCTTTGATGTGGTAGAGCAGACATTCTGACATCAGGGGGTCTTCATTCAGGTTCACCAGGTGTGGAGTCTATGGGAAAGTGGGGTGATCAGATCAGGGGAGGATCCTGAGAGCCAGCCAGAGGGATGCCGCAAAGAGAGAGGGAAGAAGCTTCAGCAGACATCTGTCCAGGTTCCAGCGCAGAGGGCTGTTCCTGCTCCCTCCATCAGAGAACTCTCCCACCAGCCCCACTCTCACCTACCCCAGCCGCTTTCGGGGCAGCCTAACCCGCCCTCTCCTCACACACAAGAGCTCTACAAACAGTCCCACCCATCCACCCCTCCAGGCCAGCAAGCCTTCCCCTAAGGCCCCATTTCTTCAGAGGCACCTGGACCCACACATCTCCTTGACCAGAAACCTTGGGATCCACCTGCCCCTGCCTCTGTTTTCCCTGTGTTCCCTCTGTTCCCAAGTCTCATCATTTCTTCCTTCAAAATATACCTTGCCACTTCTGGGGAATATAGAAAGGTATTGGGTTAGGGGACTGGTACTTCCCTCCTTTTATATCAGCTTTAATTTCTTAGAAGCATGGACTACTTATATAATTGTAAGTAAGAAATAAAAGTGTCAGTTCAATTTGAAAGCCTATAAAACAGACCCACTTTCACAGCAGACTTCCCCAGGCAGTACCTGTTCCCAGCCCTGCTGCACCCAGGGCCAGAGTCACAGTAGCAGTTGCCTAGTAATGTCCCCGCCAAGGACTCCCTGCCCAAATCTACCCATCTGAATGGCTGATCACTATGCTGCTCCACACTGAAAACTCAGCCCATTCCCTTCCCCAAGCACCTCTTCCTGACATGTTTCTCTAGCGACACCCCTACCCTCCCAAGGCACATACTCTGGGAAGTATACAAGCTTTGTTCCTTTCACACCCTCCTCCTCTTCATGCCACTGCTGCCAAGCCTGGAGAAGTCTCCCTCCCCATTATCTGCCGCCTCAGCCCACCTTGCTGCAGAGCCTGCCTGACTTCCTGCCATCTCCAGGGGTCTCCCAGCTTCCCTGCTCATACCACACCACAGCTGTGTCATGCTTCTCCACTTGGACCTCTCCAGGCGGCATTCCATGCCCACCTGACTTAACCCTGCTTTTCACACTAGTATCCTAGGGCCTGCTTCACATCAGGGCCCCAGCCCATCCATTCAAGCCCCTTTCCAAGGTTCCTCTCTCCCCTTCTGTGTTCCCACCCTGTGGACTGCTAGACACTCATTCCAGAAGACCTCCTTAACAACCCCTGTGAGATGCTCCCCATGTTCCCTCACCTGGAACAGCCTCCCCCCACCCGTCAAAATTATTCACTTCCCTCACGGTCTCAAATGCCACTTCCTCCTTGAAGCTTTCCCCGCCTTCCAGCTGAATACAGGATCCTCTGCCCCTTTTCCATAAGGACTTACTTCTAAAGTCCCTGTGAGGTGCTAGTTGGACACAGAAATGAATCAAACCCAGATGCTGCTGTCCTGTCGGTAGGAAATCAGAGTTGACTTGGGGAGATAAGACCTGGCAACATTACAGATGGGAAATGGATGGCTCACAGCCAAAGTTTCTGGTCTTTTCACACCTTTACTTAGCCCATTAATTCATTCACTCATTTGTACCCAGGAGTTGAACACGCCATATCCTGGGAGGGGCTCAGATGCAAAAGGGAATGAAGTGAAAAACTGCAGGAGCTCAGAGGGGGTTCGAGAGGACCTCACAGGCAGGCAGCATGGAAGCTGATCTTTGAGGATGAGGATGACATGGACATGCAGAACGAAGAGCATTCCAGGTAAAGGAGGAGCTTGAACAATAGCATGGAGGCATGAAGGCACACAGTGTAGGGGAAACAGCCAGTAGTCTGGGTCCCATACTCCTTCAGGGACCCCCTGAAAGGCGGCTGCAAGGCCACGCTTATGGTGGGTATGACGTGCATCCATGTGTCTGCCCCTCCACCCAGGCACCCCAACAAGCACTGCTGTCACCCTTCCTCTTCTCCTGAGGGACTCTTAAGCCCCTC
This sequence comes from Tonatia bakeri, assembly GCA_004024845.1. Classification (NCBI taxonomy): domain Eukaryota; kingdom Metazoa; phylum Chordata; class Mammalia; order Chiroptera; family Phyllostomidae; genus Tonatia; species Tonatia bakeri. The sequence continues at coordinate 61,402 of PVIA01003877.1, read as the reverse complement.
CCAACACTGCAGTGTCAGGAATGGAAAACACTGATGGGCCCTGGGAGCAGAAAGTGATCTACCCCTTGGGAGAAGGGACATGATTTAGGGCAGGGCTTTTCAATCTTTGTTCAGCCCTGGAACCCTTTGTTCAAATGAAACCTTACCTAGAAGCCTAATATGTCAAGCTGATAAGCGGGGAGGCACTCAGGATGAGGCTGGGGGTGGGGGACCCAAAGTTTGGTCCTGTCCTTCCCCTCACCCCCATGAACACGAAGAGGGCACCAAGTCAGGTTTAAAAACCACCTGTTTAAGAAGGCCTGGTGGTGGGAGTCCCAGAAAGAGGGGACTTTCCCTAAGGCTCTTGGCTCTCTCCAAGACGAATGGTGGCGTTTCCCCTAGGACCTAATTCCCCTCACCCCACCATTCCCAGGTTGAAGCCACCAAACACATTTCCCCGTTTGTAAGTCTATCTGCTCTCCCTCCCGAAACATACATGCTTTTTAAACATATGAAAATATGTTCATCCTCACCGCCTTGAGAAAATGCAAAAGTAAAATACTACTTCACTAGCTTGGCAAAGACTGAGAAGTAGAAGGGGGTGGAGGAACGTGACTGACCACTCCCGTATGCTGCTTTCGGGAGTATCAGTGACATCGTAACCATCTTCAGAGGGCACTTTTGCAACACAGATAAAAAAATTTTACATAGCTACCATGTGACCACGAATCTCCACTTCTAGCGATCTTTTTCTGCAGATACAGACCTATTTATAAGACCACCCATTGTAATATTGTTTATAGCATCAAAGAATAAAAAAACCTAAGTGACCACCAGTAGAAAGCTAGTTAAATAAGTTATTCTACATCAATAGGACAGAATATTCTGACACCATGAAGAATGGCCAGAATTCCTATGTTACATGAAAAAGTATAAAGCATACAACCACTGCTGTTCCAAAAAGAGGCCATGTATGCACGCACACGTGCCTGCATGCACACCCACCTATGGCTAGCTATACACAACCCACACTAGTGTGTGCACAGGCTACCTCCAAAAGAACACAACAGAATCCGATGATAGGGCTTGCCTCTGGGAGAACCTGAGGGTGGGAAGGAGGAAGACTTCCTTTTCACTGTGCACACTTCTCAGCACTACGTGAAGGTTGTCTCTGGTGTATATCACCTCTACAAGAACAATGACACAAACAAACAAGCAAAATTCACCCCCCTGTTGGTCCCCAAGCTTCAGAAGGTGGCATCCCACGCAGTGGGAGCCCTCCAGGGAAGAAACACCCACCCCATCAGTTTCTCCACGCTTTTCTGCCTTCCTTCCAACCCTTCAACCATGGGGGGAGCTCCTGAGGTACACTGTACCTCAGGGTGGCTGCAAGCCATACTGAGACCCATCTGTAGCCCCTCCCCCAGGTGCGAACCTCAGAAAAACCCTAGTACCCACCCTGGACCAGGTCCTTGCCCAGCAGCCACACTCCACCACCACCCCCCTCCGCCCATAGCTCTCTCACTCCCTCACTGTGTCCTAGGCCATGCAAAGCAAACCCTGTTCCCCTCTTCAGATCCCTGTTGAAGGATCCCTGTTTGCTCAGTCTCCCAGAGAGCCCTGATCTTAGGAAACCAGGAGGGTCCTCCTGCCAATAACCCACCACCTCTTCTAGGCAGCCCCTATAACCCTGTCTGCCCCAATCACAGTGTATCTGACTTATGACCTGACCCTACCTTGCTTTCTTAAGGTGGACCAGACAGGCGTGGCTAGCTCTCCAGTGAGACTGAAAATTCCTGATATACTCAAACTGGCCTCCACACCATCCCTTCATCTGTGTGCACGGCCTGTACCGCTGTGCTAGCTATCCATTCTGATTGGTACTTTTCTGTTCCCTGCTGGTTGTTAAAGGCTCTGAATACCATTCCTGCCTCCAGCTGAGCCTGGTCACTCCTATCCTGCTTCCTTCCTTCCTTCCTCTCGGCGAAGATGCACTGAGCACCCGCTACACAGCGAGCGCATCACAGCCGCTGGCATGCCCCACTCACCGACACTTCCCTGTGTTTGCTTATAGGCCAATGTCCATCCTGCTCCTCTCTAACCCCAAATCCTGACCATCTTTCAGGCTCCACTTTCCAAACCACCTTCTCCAGAAGGTCAGCTCCCCCATCTCCAGGCCAGGCCGATGCTGCCATCTTTAAACCTCTCGCTCCATCAGCATTTCACAAGTCGGTGCTTCCTCCCCCTCTATCCCCTATACGGGTTTGCTTTCCCAAGTTATTCTTCTAAAAATGTATTTTTAGCTAAGTTTTTGAGTAGCTAAAACTTAAATACTCAAAATAAGTCTCTATCCAACCAAAATCCAATCTCCCAAACCCACTCCCTCTCTCCTGGGGTAACTGCTGTAACCAGTTTAAGAATCCAGAGATCAAAACCAGGGGTGGGTGGAAGTGGGAGGGAGGTGGGGAGGGCTGTGGGGGTGGTCTGGGATGGCAGTAAAAGACAGAAAAGTGTACTTGAACAATTAAAATTAAATTCAATTTTTTAAAAATCTAGAGATCAATTCTATGCATAGACTCACATACACATATGTGTGAGGTTATGTATGTAAATGCCTAGTCTCTCAGCAGCTCTTGTATCTCCCTAAGGGAACGGACCCTGTCACCCTTCTGTGGTCCCTAGCGTCCCTCCCTGGCTGTAGGCACTTACTGAGCACTTGCCTCTCTGAATAAATGTCAGATGGAAGAAGAGAGAAGGCAGGGATGGCCAGACAACACAGAAAGAAGGTGGGGACAGAAATAATGGGGCTACAATTCAGAGACCTCAGAGATCAGGGTTAGAACTTATCGCCCTCCCACCCCCAACCCTCTTCCCTAAGCATTCAGGGTCCTCTAGGCTTGTCTAGGCCTCTTCACCCAACCACTTGCTCACCTTCTTTGGAGAGAAGACACCCACGGTTCCCCCGTCCTCCCGAACAGCTACCCCCATCTCAGCCAGCAACGCTTCCCTGCAGGCGAGGAGACACATATTACTCTTCTCATCACTGCCCATGAACTCCTCCCCCGCAGCATCTGACCTTTCCTTCCCACCCCCACGCCTTCCAGGGCTCCAGCTGGCTGCCCTGCCTCTCACACCTCTCCATCCTCAGGGCTTCAGTCTTGCGTAGTTTCTCCTCCCAGGTCTCATTCAGCTCAGCTATGATCTTCTCCGTTTCCTGGGAGCACGAAGCAGGCAGGGATCAGGACAACCTGGGACAAGCACCTACAGGGGGCCCACCCCACTCCTGGGATTCCTCTTTCCTCTTTGACCCTGGCTTTGGAGAACTACTCCCGTCTGCCCCCAGACCCCCATCCCTGGCCCGCTCCAGCTTCCCACCTGCAGCCTCTCCATGGCCTCCTCAGGCCCAATCTGGGGTTCAGTGTTAGGGGAGAACGAAGGCTCCAGCTCCCCATTGTGTGGTGGGGGAGATGAGGGTGAGGCTGGGGCAGAGGGAGACGCTACAGCTGGCAGAGCACCTCCAGAACTCCCCTCGTCCACCTTCAGGCCTGGGAGAGAGAGAGATGTCAAAGGAGGAGGCAAAGGAAAGATGTAGCTGATTAGAGACATAGAGAAGACCTCAGAGAGGACAAGTCTCTACGGACTTCAGAAAACATCTGGTCAACCTCCAGCAAGCAAGAAGCCCTCCTACCTTAACAAATGGGCACCCAGTCTCTGCTTGCTCCCCTCCAGGGATAGTGAGCTCATTACCAAAGAAGGCAGTCAGTTCCTTCCATTGTTAGACGACATGCACTATCAGAAAGTTCTTAGCTATGCTGACCTAAAATCTGCCTCCGTTACACACGCCCCTTGTTTCTAGTTCTACCCCTGGGAAGAGACTATACTGCTTTTGCAATACTACCTTTTAATTATGGGAAGGTGAACATCTTGTCTACCTGATCCTAATCTTCCCAAGAATGGACACCCTCATGTCTCCTACTGTGACCCTCAGCACCCTGACCATCCTCAATGGGACGGACCCAAAGACTGAATGCAGAATCCACACCTGACACAGTCAACACAGATTCTACAGCCTCTAAAATGAATACCATTTTGCATCTGTGAGGCTGAGCGTTAAATTTTAGAAACCCTTCCACTGCAGATGGTTGTTAAGCTTATGGTCAACTAAACCCTTGATGTTTCATAAGAATTTTTGTCAAGACGCGATAAGTCCCCACTCCACATCTATACCCACGTCACTGAGGGCTTTAAGGGCTCTGTGGTCAGCTGTCCCTCCCAGGCCCCAGAGCTGCACAAAGGTGAATGAAGAGGGATGTGCAAGCCAAGGGGAATCGCCGGGCTGCCCCTACCCCTGGAGCCCTACCTCCCAGAGCAGAGGCTGAGAGCCCCTGAGCCATCAGCAACTCCCGTAGCCGAGCCACCTCCTCCTGCAGCTCTCGGATCAGCCGGGCATTAGGATCCTCATTGATGATGGCATTGCAGCGGATCTGCTTGGTGCGGTCAGCATACCTGGGTGAGGACGGGGTATTGGGATTGGTGAGGCCCAGACCCAGGTGACCTTAGTCTGCTGCCTATTTCCTGCTCTACCTCCACCCCTCCCTCCCTCCCTCCCAGGTTTTAAAATATTGGGGCACAGCTGAGGGTCAACTCTGTCTCGTGGGCAGGGTCCTGAGCTACCAGCCTATGAGCTCCCCTGGCACTTTACATGTACATATGCTGCCCCACCCCACCAGAGCCCCACCTGAGGGTGCTGAGAGTCTCCTCGTAATTGATGTCTGCGGGGCTCAGGGCTGCAATCATTGCTGTGCGTGAGTTCCCACCTATGCATGGACAGGAGGGGAAAGCTTAAGCTGGGCTGGGTCCTAAGAAAAGTCATACTGGGTCCAGAGGGGCCTCAGTGCCCAGGCAGGGGTCTGATAGGGGCACCATCCAAGGTAGGGTGAAGCTAAGAGCTGTGGAGCTACCCATGAAACCTCATAGTTAGAGGGAGCAGGGGTAAGGCCAGAGAGACACCAGACATCTAGGGGGCAGAGATCAGTGAGAGGAAGGTGAAGTCAGCAGTGGATGTAGCATCAGAGAGGGATCATGGGTAGCCAGGTTAGTGAAGCTGAGACTCTTGGCTTGGCAAGGAGGGTGTGGCCCTGATCTCAGCAACAGGACATCTTCAAAGGATGGTCAGGGGTAAATCGATGGGACAACTGGAGAATATGACATTATTGGGGTGGTGAGGGGATTTGTCAGATGTATCAAAGTGAGTTAGTAGGATGGTGACAGGGTCAGCAAAGGGAGAGAGAGAAGCCCCTCACCCAAATTCTCCTTGAGCAGCCAGGTGAGCACGGAGTCCCTGTAAGGGATAAAATCCGACTTCCGCTTCTTTGATTGCTGGAGGACAGAAAACAAAAAAGAGAGTCAGTGTAGGACACCCCGTGTCCTCTTTTCCAGAGTCCCTTCTTTTCTCACCCCAGGTCTTACCATATCCGCAAGGGCAGAGATCACCTTCCCTAGAGTAGTCAGAGATTTATTGATGTTGGCACCTTCCTGGAAGAGATGAGGAACGTGAAGAATGAGGCCCTCCTCTCCCATCCACCTTCCCTTCCTCCTCCCTGCAACCAGAGTCCCAGTTTAGAATTAGAGACCATTGCTCACAGCCCCCAACACCGCCCTTCTGTCCCTCCTAGGCCTCCTCACCTTCAGGCGCATGCCCCGGGCCCCTGATGAGTCAGCCCGCTCACTCCCAGCGAGATCCACCAAACTGATCTTACTAACCTGAGTCAGAGAAAAGAGGCAGGAGGTGGCTGAGGGCAGTGGAGCAGGGCAGGGCAATCAGCAGAACACCCAGCAGGGGAATTGGGCAGTTGGCAAGGGAAGGAGAAAGGCAAGAGGGGACAAGGGACGGGGACAGAAGGAAATGAAATTTATGAAGACAATAGTGACGAGCTGGTTACTAATGCATTGGTTCATTTATTCATTTACAGATATTTACATGCCCACTGTGTGCTGGAACAAGGGACAAAGGGACCCAAGCCCTGGCCTGAGAAGTCTAATAAAAGGACAAACAAGCTAATAGGAGACTATACCACAATGATCTGACAGGGGAAGGACAGGGGCTACAGCAGCCTGGAGAAGGCACTGAAACCCAGGACAGGTGGGAAAGAGAACACAAGGCTATGTCTAACACCGCTGTCCCTGTACCAGGTAGGGTCAGGGGGGCCCCACCTTCTCTGAGTCCAGCCCAGTGAGCTGGTCATGGGAGCGCTGTGTGAAGACAATGGTAAAGACGGCATGAGAACGGCTACTGGTCTCATTCATGTTGGTGGCTGCCACAGTCCTGGAGGGAAAGGAGTGGTCACTGGGTCCTGCCTCTCACATTCCTAAGTCTGGCTCCCTTTCCGTCCACTCCACCGGCCCACCTCACCTCGCCTTATTTCCACAGTCCATGAGGTCGGCAATGTCTGCGTAGGAGGTCACAGCCAATTTAGACAAGTCCTGCACGTAGGGGCCCAGGATGGGGTGCTCCCGGACCCGCAGAGAACCCCGACTTTTGGGGTTCAAGAGGTCTCGTACCCGCTCACAATAGATCTCCATATAGCTCACCTGAGTGGAAGAAGCAAATAAGAACAAGCTACAACAATACCGTGATAACCAGAGGGAACGTCGGTAGAGGCAGGTAGAAAGGGTAAAGGTGGGTAAATGGTGATGGAAGCAGACTTGACTTGGGTGGAGAACACACAATACAATATACAGATGATGTATTATGGAATTGTACCTCTGAAACCTACAGAATTGTATTAACCAGTGTCAGCCCAATACATTCAACAAAAGAAAAAATGTAACAAGCTAACAAAATACTGACTATGAAACTTACCCTACACTCCACTAAGTATGAAACAGGTGATTTCAGCTAATGTACACTCAGCATTGACTCAACACCAAGCATGGTGCGAAGCATTCTGCATGTGCTCACTGACCCCACCATTACCATTTCACAGGTGAACATATTCAGAAGCTGGGAGATGAAATCAGTGGCTCAAAGCTGGCACAGCAAGGAATCCCAGGCTGTCTGACTCAGAGACTGCCCTTGGGTTTTTTTGCTTGTTTTTTTTAAAGATTTTATTTATATATTTTCAGAGAGAGGAGAAGGGAGGAAGAAAGAGAGGGAGAAAAACATCAGTGTGTGAGAGAAACATCGATTGGTTGCCTCTCACACGCCCCTAACTGGGGACCTGCGACCTTTTGGTCACACAATCCACTGAGCCACATCAGCCAGGCTGCCCTTGGTCTTAATCACTCTGCTCTTCCGCTCCCCATCCAGGACCACCACGCTCCCCATCCAGGACCACCACACCCTCCATCCAGGACCACCACGCCCCCTCCCCACCAACCACGGACACCTGGTTTACCTCCACAGAATAGGAGAGCTGAGCACTCTGGTTCTTACTAACACGAGAAAAGAGGTCCTCGCAGAGCTGGAGAGAACACAGGAAAGCTGCTGTTCACAGTGCACCTGCGGCACCCAGCCCCAGTCCAGGCCCTGCTGAGCCCTAACTTAGCCCTGAGGGAGGCACTGTTCCCGTTTTACAAATGGGAAGGCAAGTATAGAGAGGTTCACACTTGCCCAGGGCCACAGGCTAGTATTTGGTGAGCCAGGAAGCAAACCCAGGCGTCCTAACTCCAGAGCTTGTGTGCGAGGCCACCACACTGCACAGTCAGGGAGAGTTATGGCCAACTCTGTTACCCACAACTGGCTTTTTCTACAGTCACCACCTTAACACTAATCTATAGGGAAAATACACTCACAAGTGATTATGAGACAAGATAAGTAGTAAGTAATAAAGCCAAAGTTCAAAGTAGGGCTCTCTGATGACACAGATTTGGCTGTACTTGCTGAGCCTTACTGCTTCTAGTGAGGGTCCTGGATGTCCAGGTTGCAGGCAACTCCGATCTCCCATCACATTCCCTGTCACGAAGGGCCTCAGAGAGCCAGCTCTCTGCTCCATAATCCTTAGACCTCTAGGGGCAGCTGAAGATGCTCCCACCTGCCTTGCCAGGTCCCAGCATGTACCTGGGGCACAATGCCCTGCTGCCCTGGCTCCTGTCGCCCCATCATGGTGTAGGACTTCCCAGCCCCCGTCTGCCCATAGGCAAAGATGCACACGTTGTAGCCTTCAAAGGCGTGGAGCAGCATCTCTTCTCCAATGTCCCGATACACCTGCTGCTGAGATGCAAACTGGGGGTCCGCAGCCTAGGTGGAAGGGAGCAGAGAAAGACAGCAGGAGCCCTACATGACTTTGTTCTTAGTGCCCAGGCCCCAGGAGCCCTGCCCCCATCACTAATGATTGCTCAAAGGTCCTGTGTGCTTCCCCACCCCCACCCACAGTCCTAATCATCCTTGAGGGTCCTATCCAATCTTGTGCTGGTCCTAATTATCACACAAGATTCTGCCTCCCTCATCCTGGTCTCAGTCACAACCTAAGAGCCCCACACACCCAATCCCAACCAATCTCCCAGAGGTGTTATTTCCCTGCAATGCCCCCTCCCTGGGACCTAAATCCCATCCCCCACTGTTTAGCTCTTCCCCAGCCCAACCACCTCACCGAAGTGTGTGACCAATAAGAGTAGTCGAAGGTGAAGCTTTTGGGGCCATCCTTGCTCTGTTTGGGATTGATGATGGCTGAGGAGGCAGGAAAAGGCAAAGGAAGGCCAAGGTCAGGTATCCCCAACCTCTGCCCACTTGCTACAAGCCCCCAAATCCAGGCATCCTACTACTCCCCTCCTCTGTCCTAGTTCATCTCTCCCCTTTAATACTCCCTACCCCTCCCGCACCAAAGCTAATTTTGGCTTCCTAGGGCCCGCCCCCAACAGACTGCCTCCTTGGATTGGGCAATGGAGGGCTCCAGGCCAACATTCCCCCTCCCAGGGACTGGCAGCACAGAAAGGCCAGCCTGTCCCAACCCCCACCCTCACAACAAGCACCTGCTCTGTGCTGGGCACAGAGCAACCTACTCCCGGTTCAGCCCAGCAGACCTGGCCTGCGTGGTGGGCCTGGCCCACCCCGCCTGTGCCCAGCCAGGCTCCTGGGACTCACTCACAGGTGGTGCTGCCCTGCATGCTGACCACACACTTGGCATCCTGGCTGGTCTCACGGGCATTGAAGGGCCGAACCCTCACTGCCACTTTCACCGAGGCACCAGTCATGGCTCCCGATACTCCCACCCTCCTCAGCTAGAGAACAGAGACAGAAGAGGTGGTTAGAACTGCTGGGGGGCGGCCACGCATTGCCTCCCAGCTTCTCCAAGAAACCAGTCTCTCCATCCCCCATTCCTAAGCTATTCAACCCCTCAAGAACCCAGTTCCTAGTTCCCTGGCCCTTCTCCCAAATGTCACTCTCCTGAGGGACCCCCAAAAGTGTTTCTGCCTCTCTCCCTAGTCATATCCCAGTTTGTAGAGTTACCTGTCGTCCTGACCCCAGACCAGGGGGGCTGTATCAGCTCTGGCTGCCACCGGCCCTCGTAGGGAGAGCCCCATCCTACACTTGGGGCCTGGCCACGGCAGCTGGGGCTGTGGGGGAAACCCTGGTTGTGGGGGAAGAGTGGTTAGGAGGCACCTGTGGCTCCAGAGGTGTGTTTGGGGTTGCATGACTGGGACATGGGGTGGGGGGCAATGCTAGAAAAAAATAAGGATGGCTGTCCCTCCGGAGTGGCCAAATGCAATGTGAATCCAAGGGCAGAGATGGTGATATTTTTATTCCTCGTCACTCACAAGTGTACTGAGCGTCAGATAGAGGAGAGGGCAATTCAGAGAAAGGGACACATGGGCAGAGACATTGAGGGTGGCAGGAAGGGGGAAGAGGAGGAGCAGAAAGTCACAGACACCAAGCAAACAAGAGACATAAGTGAGAAGGCAAGATTGAGGTCAGGCTATGAAGGAAGTAAAGGGAGGAAAAGGAAAGAGAGACACAGATGGGAGAACAGACAGGGAGATCTCCAGCGCAAAAGCACAAACTGGGAGGCCAGAAGAGAAACAAGAGGAGAGAAAATCCCAAACATAAAACCTGCCCTAAAATTCCCCCACAGGGTCAGCCAGGGAGAAGTAGCAACCAGCTCCCATCCAGAGCCCACAACCTCCACAGAGGCAGGGACTGCCGAAGGGCAAAGTTCAAGTGCTGAAGGTAAAGCCCAAGATTGGGATCTGCCTGTGGCCCCAAACCCCTTGCCCAGCCCCCAGCACTTCCTCCTCAGGATCCAGGACAATGGGCAGGAGAGGGTGGGGTCATCCTGCATCCCTCAACCCCAGGGCTCCTCGCGGGAGGAAGCCATAATACCTGTGTCTTTATGGGAAGCAGAAAGTAACCTTAGGGTCTGTCTCCCGGAAAAGGGAAAGAAGGGAAAAAGGAAGCAGGCAGGTCCCAGCCCCAGCCTGAGGCTAATGCTATGGCGGCGTCCACTGATCTGGGGAAGGTGCCAGGCAGGAACCCAGGAATGTGGGTGATCAGGTGCCCACACCCTGGAAGGAGAGGCTGAGCAGCCCACGCCCACGGACACAGGGTGGAGAGTTGTGGAGAGAGATCGGGGATGCTGGGGCCCCTTCTGAAGCCCTAAAGGACCTCAAACTCCTGTCATGTTGGTTGGGTCTCACCTCTCCAGCCTTGGGGGTGGGGGCTCAGAGAGGGCTGGTTTGTCCCGGGACAGGAAGGGAGTAGCTGATATTAGAGGCTTTCTCAGGAAGAACAGCCCTGACCCCAAGACCCTGATCACAGGGGATAGGGACATTGGTGGGGACACGCAATGGTGACACCGGTCGCCGCTGCGGCCGATGGGGCAGGGAATGGGGTATAGCGGGGTAAAGAACTAGAGAATAGGTACAGTGGTCGGCCGGTGCAGCGTAAAGGAGCAGTGGGGTACAGGGAGGAGCTGCGGCTGAGACGGGACCAACCCACCCGAACCAGGGCCTTGGGCCACCTGGACCTTGCGTGCTGGCAGTTCTCACAGAGGCCCGGGTCCCGGCCTTTCTGGGAGGCCGTGCGGACCCTGTCCTCCTGTCCAGCCAACAGACGACTGCCCCGGGCCTGGCACCTCTCCGCGCCTCCACAGGACAAATAGCACATGATCTCGGGTCTCGCGGCCAGCCGGCCCCCGCGGGGTCCTGCTAACTAGGACCCCGGCTCCCCGCCCCCTAGCCCGACACATTCCTCCGCGGGCGTCCCCTCCCTCAACCCCCTCCCCCAGCTCTCACTTCGAAGCGGCAGGGCTCTCGGAGCGACTCGGCACAGTGCAAACAGACAAACTTTCCAGGAAGCGTGAGACGAGAGCGGGGGAAATCCGGGGCCGGTTCGGGGGTACCCCCGCCCCTCGCCGGGTCCCCGGGCGGCGGACTCACGCCCGGCGGGCGGCTGCAGCAGCGGCGCCAGCGGCCGGCGCCCGCCCGGGCAGCGCGAGCTGGGGCGGGAGCAAGGGGCGGGGAACAGATGGGCGCGCGCACGCGCGCGCCGTCCCGAGAAGTGCTCGGGAGCGACTTAAACTGTTAAAGAGGCAGTGTCCTCGGGACTGTAGGGCCTACCAGGCGGGCACGGGAAGCTAGGTTGCGGGGGCAGAAGGACGAGCTGGACATTGGAATTCAAAAGGGTTATTAGCGCCGGAGGAGCCTCAAAGGTGGGGGCAGACCTTATAGAGGAACCCAGGCCCCGGACCCGCGCACGTTGCCGTCGTCGGAGGCGCGCTCACGGGGCGGAGCCGCTCGCCCTGCCCCGCCCAGAAGGAGGCTCAGCGCAGGCCCCGCCTTCAGGCGCGCGGTGCCGGCCGGCTCCTCCCTGGATCCAGTCACCTCCTCGCTTCACTTCCCCGCCCCGCCTAGCGTTCTAGAATTCGCGGCGCAGCTGCCTCAGGTGCTGTGGCCAAGTGCGGTCAGCGGCGGCACAGCCGCCCCGGCGCTCTGTCCCTGCCTGGCCCTCAAGTTGGGTAGGCCCGGCAGGCGCGGCCGCCGCCGCAGGCCCAGGCCACCCCTCCCGACCCAGCCTGACCCCCATAGGGTCCAGGCTGTCCCTCAGGCCACCTTCCCTCTTCAGACTTCCAGCTTTGTCCTCAGGCTTGGCTGCTCCCGAAGGCCTGGCTGCGCCGCCCAGTCTATCTGTCAAGGGTCTTCTTACCCCGCTCAGGAGAAGGCACACACTCAGGCCTGGCCCTTCCCTCCAGATAGGACTACCGTTCCCCACCCCCACAACCCTTAGCCCAGACTGAGCCCTCATCTGCCTTGCCAGACACACCTTGCCCTCCAAGCCCTTGACTACCTTCTGGGGTCAACTGTTGAGTACTTGGTCTAGCTTCCTTAAGCTCCATTCTTTCCCTTAGAGTTTGTCCTCCCATTTAGATACAAGTACAGGAGATCTGAATGTCCCTCAGCAGCCAACTGCCCCCGAGTTCAGCTTAGCCCCTCTACCCCAGGATATCCCATTTAGACCCCTCCTGCCTTTTCAGCACAACCTCTGCCCTAAGTACTCCTCTTTTTTTTTTAACCTCACCTGTTTTCCCAGCCCCTCCTTAGTTGCCCTTGGGGAAAGTTACCAATTGGCCTTTTCTGTTATTTATGCTTCCTACAGGCACTCTCCCAACTAACATTCGTAACTGCTTTTTCTGCCCACCCCAACTGGCTCTCAGGTTATAGTTGGCTGCCCCTAATTCTGGCTCTGTGCAACTGATTTTGCTCACCTTCTTTACCTATAGACACTCCCACTAGCCCCTTCCTTCTCTGTCACCAATCCGCCATTCTGTCCACACATAACTTTCATTAACCCCGCATACCTGATTTTATTTTACCAACCCTCAATTCTCTAACCACCCCAACCACTAATTCTATACCACAACCCACAAATACCTGTCCTATCTAGTGTCTACCTGTCACCCTTTTTCATTTCATCATTTCATATTGCCAAGTAAGTCACTTAACTGCCATTTGTAAATTTCATTTCCTCTATACATTTGGCTTCAGGAACTTTATTTTCCCCTTTATCTTTTACCACATTCACATTTCCTGGGCTCTCCATCTTTAACCTGTATATTCTTCAGCTAATACAAATATGCCGCCCTGGCTGGTGTGGCTCAGTGGATTGAGCAATGGCCTCCAAACTGAAAGGTTGCCAGTTCAATCCCCAGTCAGGGCATGTGCCTGGGTTGCGGGCAGGTTCCCAGTTGGGGGTGTGCAACAGATCCATGTTTCTCCCCCTATCTTTCTCCCTCCCTTCTCTTCTCTCCAAAAATAAATAAATAGTAAAATATTTAATTAAAGAAGAAGAAAAATGTCCAGCACTAGAAATACCTTTTAAGCTCTTGCCTTTTTTAGGGCCCATATATACTCCTTCCAGTCTCTAGATATGTTACTGGTCTCATCCCTACAGCCATTACATGAATGAGTGATTCAGTTTTCATTATCCTCCCAGCACCAATGAAGAGACTGAGTCCAACCACCCAGCCCAGTCAAGTCAAGCAGGTATGCGAAGATGGAGACAACCTTATCCCCTTTGCCAAGTGAGTCATCCCCACCTAGTGGGGAGAATGGGGATGGGATGGAGAGAAGATTGCATGCTCGGGTTCTTTCCTAAAAACATTTGGAAGTCAGGAACAAGAAGCTCAATGCCTGGGCTCAGGGGATTGATGACTCATTAATTTAGTCAACAAATAGTTTTTGAACACTACATTGTTCTAGGCACTGTATTAGGTACCAGAGTTCAGCAATTAGAAAGACAGGGTCCTGCTCAAAGAGCTTACATCCTAGGAGGAGCCAGAATATGGAGATAAATATAATTTCAACTAGTGATAGGTACCATGAAAAAAAAAAACAGGAGTGTAATATAATGGGAAAATAGAATGTCATGGAGACATAAGTTTAGATAAGGTGATTGTGGAAGACTTCTGTGAACTGAGATCTGAAAAAGGAGAAGGGACCAGTCTGATAAGAACCAGAGGGGAGAAGAAGGAATAGAAGTTTTTTTAAAACCCCAAGAAAGAAACAAGCTTGGTATCTTCTAAAACCAGGAAGCAGTCCACTGTAACCGAAACTTAGGGGTCAAGGGAAATACGGAGAGTAAAGTCAGACAGTTAGACAGAGGACCTAATAGGCCATTAAAAAAGTCTGGATTTTATTCTAAGGACAAAATAAATCTTGGATTTTATTCTGTCTAAGGACAGTGGAAATCAATGGAAGTTTTTAAGCAAGGGGATGACATTAGCAGGCTATTTTTTTTTCTCCAACTTTTTTATTACAGAAAGTTTCAAACAAATAAGAAATAGAGAAAGTAGTAATCATGAACCCACTGTACCTTTTTCAATCAGCTTCAATAATTGTCATTATATGGATAATTTTTTCATCTGTACACCCATCCAGCCTCCTACTACTCAGCTTTTTTAGAAGCAAATCTCAAACTGTAATGCAATTCACATGATCATTTTAGAAAGAGTACTGACACTGCTTTGTGAAGAATAGTTTGGAGGGGATTTAGATGGAAGCAGGGAGAGAAGGAGGAGGCCATTACAATAGTCCAGGCAGGGGAAGATGAGCTGGAATATGGGGGTGGGAGTGGAAATGATGAGTCGTCAAATTCGGGTATATTTTTAGGTGTACAACTGTCAGGACTTGCTGATAGACTCGATATGGGAGGTGAGGGAAAATGAGGTATAACAGATTTTTGGCTCTAGCAACTGGGCATTTGGGGTGCCTTTCAGTGAGATGGGGAAGGGTAGAGAGGAGATATTGAGTGGGCAGTTGGACCTGCAAGTCAGAGTCCAGGAGAGGAGCCAGGGCTGGGAATATAGATTTGGGAGTCATCAGCACATTGGTGGTATTTAAAGTTATGGAGTGAAAAATAAAGTCATGGGCCTGGCTGAGATCTCTTAAGGAGAGATAGAGATGGAGAAGATAAAGGGCTGAGGCCTAAGTCCTAGGACACTCCTCGAGAGCAGGGGAGCTGTCGTCATTCAGTTTGTGGGCTTTGGAAGTGATGAGCACTGTCCTCAAACAGCTCTGCACATCCCTCAGTGTACAAGGATATTAGTCTTTCTGAGATAGGGGAAACAAAACAGGAGTAAGCAGAGGTTCTCCTCTCCTGGATCCTTGCATTAACCAAAAGGAACCTTTTGTGTGTCATCACCTGAGTAGCTGGGGTATTCCTCTTTAACAGCCCTGCTTGCTAAATATGTTTTCTGGTTGTGGGGTGTAGAAACTTGAGATTCGGTGAGATCGGAGGCTCAAACAGTTGCTAATCTCCACCCTCATCCCAGGTCCAATATCCTTTCAAATCAGAGGCTTTACCACTTTCCTGAGCTAAAATGGATTGAAGACATGGCCTGAAAGAGCCTGGGCAGCTGTATGGCCTCATGGAAAGACTGGGCCTCTGGATCTCTGGGGTGAGTAGATGCTATGAGGAAACAGCCAGACCCTAGCCTACCTTCTTCTCTCCCCAGGTGTTCCAGGGTGGTCAGCCGAGCTCCACCTGCCAGCTTGCCTTCCCAGAGCCTCAGGCTGATGACCCAGCGTTACAGAGACATCTTCTGGGACAGCCTTAGTCAAAGGCCCAGGTGGGTAGAAACAGAGAAAATAGGGACTAACTGGAGGTGGGAGGGTGAAGCTATACAATTTTAAACAACCACAAGGCTTTAGAACAATATGCACTACTCTGAGCATAACTGCCCCACTGGCTGATGGGCATTGTAGCTCCTAATGCTTCATAGACAGGAGGTTGGGAGAGGTCATTAGAGAAACAACATGGATGGGGTGCCCTCTCTGTACTTAACCCCCTTTTTGTGCTTCACAGCCCTACCTGGATGGAAGAACGGTACATCCCACCCCTGCTGGTATGACAGACTTTCTGCCCTTCAACCCTTCTCAGTTAAAATTGTACCCACTGCCATCCTATTCCCAGCTCTCCTTATTACCCCTTCCATCTACTGTCCCCCAATGAAAGCCCTGAACAGGCCCTCCTTTCTATGAACCAATCAGCGTGTTTTCCAGATTGCAGCTGTTTTTGTGATCCAGGCTTCCCAAAACCCCTGACTCCCTGTTTCAATCCAAGCTCCCCTGAGAGTCCCAGTGCCATCTACCTCTTTTTCCCCATTCCCTGGCACAGAGAGCTACTGGTTGTTCCCAGCCTGGCGTGTACCCCCTTGAGGGCCTCCCACCTCCGGAGACGCTTTGCAGAAGAAAGAGGAGGCAGCCATATTTGACAGGAATGCAGCAGGGACCTGGGGGCATCCCAGCCCGAGTAAGGGCTGTCACTTATCACCTAGAGGATCTAAAGCGGCGACAGAGAATCATCAATGAGTAAGGAGAGACACCTGGGCTCTGGGAGCCAAGCAAGGGTTGGAGGCAGAACGATTTGAACTAGGGAAGGGGTGGAGAGTTTTGAAGGAATTGGAGGGAGGTTGGAAATAAATCATGGACTTGGTGGGTGTCGTAGCAGAACTTCCATAATGGGGAAGGGAGGAGCTGAGGGATGGAGGTGAGCCACGTGAGCTGGAAGAAGCGGAAACTGGATCACTGAAGACAGGAAAGCCCTCCATAGAACTGGAGGGTAGTGGGGAGCTAGAGGTCGCCTCTGAGTCGTTGAACTAAACATAGTTCAGTCTGAGGGGAGCAGAAAGTTGGGAGTGGAGAGCTGGAAGTCAAATGACAATGTCCCTGGGTCCCAGCAGGAAGTATCTTAGGGCAGAAAGGTGAAGAATGGAGGGACAGGAAGCCTGGCCTACAGGCACCTCTTTCCTGCACCTCTTTCCTAAGCCTAAAATCTCCACAGACTAAAGAAGGCCCAGTGGGGCAGCTCTGGGGCTGCATCTGAGCCCCTGCTGTTTGGCGAAGTGGGCTGCAGATTCCCTAGCACCACTGAACACCCTGATCTGGAAGAGGAGAGGGCAACCTATCCAGAGGAAGAGGACCACTTTTTACCTCCTGGCAGGGCCCAGGTATGGCTAGAGAGGAATTTCATGGGGTGATGGAGGGTAATGTGAATACCTGGATGTGTTGTGACCGTTCGAGGCTGGGCAAGTTCATGGTATTTGTGCAGGTGGAAGAATATTCACAGCCATTGGGATGTCTGGCATGCCTTTATTCACACGTGGGTGAGCCATGCATGCTGCAAGTCTCCCTGCATGTCACATGACGTGGCTGTTGCTCTGTGGCATGTCTCCCATCATGGCACCCAGCAGGGAGTCCCTACCTGCTTAAATAACAGAGGTGAACAAAGCCGGCATGATGCCAGAAATTATATAACATAGCAATTCTGCACTTGAGAGCCCACTTCATGTTATGGGAACAGTTTATCGGACCCAGTCTCAAGGCTATGAGAACACTACTTATCAGGCCCCTCCAAGGCTATGGGAACACAGCTTCCCTTAGTTACCCAGATACCTAGTTGAGGAAGCCAGACTGCCTCCACTTACCTTACACTGGTCTTGCATGGAGAGACAGTGGAAGTCAAGAGCCAAGTTGAATTGCTGGATTTGAGGGGAACAATAAAGTAGTTGGGAATCAGAGGCTCCATCAGGAGGCCCTGAATCAGAGGGAGGAATTGGGGGGTATCTGGGTTTGGGCATTAGGAAATCTGGAGAGAGACATACTTTTTTTATTCTTTTATTTATTTTTTTTTCAATTTCTCTCATCTTTACAGCTGCTTTGGTCCCCCTGGAATCCCCTGGTCCAGGAAGGATCTTGTCTCTCCAGGCAGTTGAGCTCTCTACCCGCCTACAGCACTGTCACAGCCAGTAGGAACCCCCTGTACTGTCCCTGGGGAATGGAGCTGCAGCCTGAGGAGTAAGAAGAAACCGTCTGTGGTCATCCAACATGCTTGCGCTGCCTCAAGGACCCAAGCCTCCGTCTCGCCGCTGGACTTCACCCCCTAAGGAAGGCGTCAGGACACTTCCCCTTCCTTAGCCTCCCGCAGCTTCCTCTCCCATCTTCTGCACTAGGCACTAACAGGCCTCCCATCTCAACCCACCCCTCTCAAGGAGCTCCCTGGTCCTGTTGCCGTCCAGGCCTGGCTCCCTGGCAGTGTTCTTTTCTCTGTTCTATCATTAAAAATCAAACAGGTTGAGCCCAGAGTTATCTTTCGCTCTGGAAGCAGTGATGGGAGAGGCTAATGGGGAGGACCCGGCTAGAGTGAAGTCGGGCTGGGTCCCCAAAATTCGAGGAGTCCTGCCCACCAGTCCAGCGATCCTGGCCCAGTACAGGACGGCCGCCGGCCCCCCACTCTGCCGGCTCGAGGATCATGCCAGTTGGCCACGCTTCCGCACCTGGGACCCCGGAACCCAGCCCCTCTATATTGCTGCCCCCCCGCCCCCCGGGATTTGCTGGCAGCCGGTCCCTCCACCAGTGCCCCACCCGGACTCTCCCCTTGTGCAGCACCCAGGTTCCCTTCCGACCCCCTTCCCCTTAATTGGGAGGCCCCGCCCCGTGCGCAGTGACGTCGGACGCCGCTGTCAGCCGGCGCTGGGGGGGTTCGGTGTGGGGTAGAATGGCCGCTGCTGCCGTCACCTGCGGGACCCCGGGAGGTAAGAGCCAGGACCTTTTGCCCGCGTCTCCGCCTCCGCGCCAGGGGGCGCAACTCTACCGGCCCAGGCGTGGTGCTCAGCGCGGGAGACCACTGCTCCTCCTCCGGTTCGCCCCCACGGCCCGCTTCCGTCCTCCTCCCCCGCGCCAGGGGGCGCCGCTCCGCGTAGGGCCCCACCGCGGACCTGCTGTAATGGGACTGCCTGGGGGACCCCTGTGCCCCCGCTGCCCGTCGCCCCTCGCCCGCGCGCTCACTCTGCTCCACAGTTTCTCCAGAACATCCCTCTCTGCGGGCGGGAGGCAGGAGCCTCCCACCTCCGAGCTTCTCCCAGGACCACCGCCCCACCTTGGGGGAGCGCCCCCGACCGGTTCCGCACCCTTGCAGGGGGCCTAGCCCAGACTGCGCACCTGCGCCGGGTGGCGGAGTCCATACCCCAACCCACGCAACCGAGCTCGCAGGGGCCTCCCCCCCCCCCCCCCCGCCCCACGTCATCCTCGGACACCTGGCGAAGCCCGCGCTGAGAGCCTCCTCCAGCTTCCATCTGTTCCCCCAGGAGGATGGGGGTTTGGGCTGGAGCCAGAGTGGTAGATGGTGTAGGGTAGGCCTGGAGGCCATGGGAGAAGGAGGCGTTTGGGAAGGGTGGGAGAAAGGTGGGTAAGGGGTGGAGAGGGCTGTCAACCTCTGTGTTGTCCTGAGGGTGGGAAGCTGAATCCTGGGTGTCTAGCCTCGATTGTACTAGGCCTTGACCAGCCTGTACCAGAGAGAGAGGGATCAGGATCGGTTATCAGATCTTTCTTTCCTCTTGGAAAAATCAAATAGAGAAGGGACTTAGGGTGTGTCTTCTAAGGCCTAGCTCTCCACTCGGACTTAGATCTCCTGCCCAACCCCCAATGCCCAGCATCCAGCCTCTCCTTTGCCAAACTAGTCTCCGAGGACCGGATGTCCTGAGTCCCAGTCCCCCTGACCTGACGCCCCTGAAGCCCCAGCCTCCTCAAGGGCCCACGCTGTAGGACGCCAGCCCTGCCAGCCTCCCCCCTCCCCCACCCCGCTCTTCCTGATTACACTGTTCTGTCGTGTCTCCCCACTCACGCTGGTTCGTGGCACCATGTCTGGGTTCTCCCTCTCCCCCATTCCTTGGCTCTACTCTCACATCAGAGCTGATCCCATTCCTCTTCCTCATCTTTTCCAGATATCACTACCCAGTTCTGTACTCCCTCTCCCACCTCATCCTCCTCATCCTGGTTAAGTGTGGGGGCTTCCACCATGACCTGTCCTCTCTTTTCCCAGCACAGACTCCCCCTCCTCCCGGCCCCTCAGGCCCGGGGTGACCTTGCCCCTGGAACCCTCACCATGAGTACCAAGGACACCACCGAGGTTGCTGGTGAGTTCACAATCCTGGTTCCCATTTTGGGCACAATCTTTTTTTCTCCCTGCCCCGTGGTGACTGTAATTCTTGGATTCCCTGCTCTCCTTGTCGTTTGAATTTCCCCCAGTGCTCTGGTTCAGCCCTTTGCCCCTGGGCTAGCATGCTAAGCCCTTCCTTCTAATTCCCTCTAGAGAACAGCCACCACCTGAAGATCTTTCTCCCCAAGAAGCTGTTGGAGTGTCTTCCTCGCTGTCCGCTGCTGCCTCCAGAGCGGCTACGGTGGAATACAAATGAGGTTTACTAGGGAGTGTGGGGAATTAGGGCCCGGCAAGATCTGGTGAGCTAGAGGAGGATGAGTTGAGGGGTGGTCTTCAGGTGTCTGTCCAGACTCCCAAGTGCAGAGTACTGTCCTGGGCTCTGTGGGGATCACAGGAGAGGCAAAAGACCTGCATCTTGTAGGAGCTCACTTCTTGACCTATCCACCTGAGTAAAAATAATGGTTACCAGCTTTACTGTATTTCTTACAAACTGGGCACTGTGCTAAGCACTTGACCTATATTATATCATTTAGTTCTCTAACAATGCTATAGAGCAAGCATTTTTATCCCCATGGTATAGATGGGTTTATCTAACTCACTCCAGAGCTCCTGCTTTTAACCACCACTGACTCGGGCTTCTTCTGAAGGGCACAGTCCTATGTTACATACCTTCGGTACTCCCCACACCCAGTGTTTTGTATGTACTTGTGAATGATCATTATTGATTGGATTATTTGATTAGAAGACAGCTGTCAGTGAAAAGGTATGTGTGTGGTATTATTGTAAATGCAGGAAGGGCTGGGGAGGCAACAGGGCTCCTGGAGATCTGGAAAGGGATTTAGTCTGTAGGATGGCTAGGATTTCCAGACTCAAAGAGGTGTGTACACGGCACTTGGGACTTGTAGGGCACATTGAGGAGGTGACTGCTCAGAGCAAGTTCAGGGAAAAATCAATGGACTGGTCTGGCAGGAATGGTAGGTGAAATATGTATAAATAGTGTGATGATGGTTTGATCCCTGGTCAGGGAGGACCTCGGAGTCAGGCTGAGGAATCTGGAATTCCCAGCAGTGTCAAATCATTGAAGTTTTCTGAGTCAGGAAGTGGCACAAAAATGGAGTTCGGAGAGAGTAAAATAATATGCAGTATGAACAAAGAACAATGAAGCATTTGGACCTGACCCCAAGATAAAAGCCCCAGTTGGAAGGGAGGAAAGGAGAGGTTAGACTCTTGTTGGCTGGGGTTCTTAGGAGGGCAGTGGCCTTGCTGGGTCCAGATACCTGGCAGTGTCCTCCACTAGCTGCCAGACTCAGCAGAGACTGAGACTGAGGGGGTGACCAAGAGGCCAGGCTGAAAGGATATGAAGGGGATACCCACCCGCGTACCTCTTCTTCTACAGGAGATTGCATCCTACTTGATCACCTTTGAGAAGCATGATGAGTGGCTATCCTGTGCTCCAAAGACAAGGTGAGAAAGTCTGTGAAGGTGGGGAGTGGCAGGAGTCCTGGGTCCTGTTCACAGAACTCAAGGCTAAAGCTTCCCTCTTCAGGCCTCAGAATGGCTCCATTATCCTCTACAACCGCAAGAAGGTGAAATACCGGAAAGATGGTTACCTCTGGAAGAAGCGGAAGGATGGGAAGACCACCCGAGAGGACCACATGAAGCTGAAGGTCCAGGGCATGGAGGTAAGCGGGGTATCCAGCTTATCTGCCCTGGCCCATCCTTCTCCATCCTTAGCTGGGTTCCATTCCTGCCAGGGCTTGGTGCCATTGTCCCCCACACCACCCTCCCTTCTCACTCACTCTGTATCAGCTGGCTGATAGCTCAGCCCACCCTCCACAACCCATTTCCCTCCATGTCCCAACTCTCCGGGCCTTAGGCCATGTCTCTTCTGGAGGACACCGGTGCCTAGTCCCCTCACCACTCTTGCATTTCCCTCAGGGTCCAAGTACTGAACCTCTAAGCATAGGTTTCTTTTCCCCAGATCATTGCCCCTCCTGTCCTCCGTTTTCTAGATAGGCCCATATCTCACATGTGGTCCTCATTGTAAGGCCCTGGTCCCACTGTTCCCTGATCCTGCCCCTCATCTATGACTTGGGGTGCTGGGATTTTAAAGGTATGGGGAGTAGGTGGGTGTGGGTAAGGATTGAAGAGGAACTGGTGGAAAGATTGGGATTCCTGCAAAGGGACTGAACAGAGGAAGAGTTGGGGAGCAGACTAGCCCTCCCCCCACCCCAGCCTGTCTCCTGGCAGTGTCTCTATGGCTGCTACGTTCACTCTTCCATCGTCCCCACATTCCATCGGCGCTGCTACTGGCTGCTCCAGGTAAGGATGGAAGAGCTCAGGGGGCCACAGTCTTCCTGGCTCTTTGAGGAAGATGGGGTCTGAAATGATGCAGTGGAAAGATGGCTAGGTTTTGAGTGGGAAAAGGAGCCTGGGGAGATGGGGGGTGGGGATAGAGCCAGAAATTGGGGAGGAGTTGGAGGGATGCCCAGGAAGAAAGTGAAGACTAGGAAGCTGAGCCCCTGGATCTCAGGACCCCATGGTGCTCTGTGTGTGTACCCTTGTGCCCTCAGAACCCTGACATCGTCCTTGTGCACTACCTGAATGTCCCTGCCCTGGAGGATTGTGGAAAGGGCTGCAGCCCCATCTTTTGTTCCATCAGCAGTGACCGTCGAGAGTGGCTGAAGTGGTCCCGGGAGGAACTGTTGGGACAGCTGAAACCCATGTGTAAGGCAGCAGGGCTAGGACAGTGCTCCAAGGGGAGAGTGGACACGGGGGCCTCCCAAAGGCACCAGGAGCCTGTGGGGTGACCGTTTCCCTCCAAGCCAAGAGGGTGCTTTCCTGAGGGGGTGCTAGGCTTCCTGGTGAGTTCTTAGGCGTTGGAATATGGAGAAGGGACAGCTGTGAACTACGAATGCAAGCAGTTTTGAAGCTGCTGGCCTCTTCGCACCTGGCCAGAAGTCTCGGAACATCTCAGGTGCTTGGAGGAGCCATCAGGGCACTCTGAGGACGTCTGTGGGGCTCCCATAGCACTCCCCCCCGACTCTCCTCTAGTTCACGGCATCAAGTGGAGCTGTGGGAACGGGACAGAGGAGTTCTCTGTAGAGCAGCTGGTGCAGCAGATCCTGGACACTCACCCGACCAAGCCTGCACCCCGAACCCATGCCTGTCTTTGCAGTGGGGGCCTTGGTTAGTGATCCCCCTAATCTTGGTGCTCTTTTCCTGTCTAGTCACACTGCACTTACTCAAGCCAGGGGGATATCTGTCTTGCTGGGATTTGCATGCTGATTTGCATGTCCCAGAAAGCTGGGCCAGCTGAACAGAAGCCTTCCCATCCGGGTGCACACTGGCCCCAGCTCCTTTTACTTGAGTCTTGGCAGCCCAGACTCTTTATCTTCCTCTTACCCTTAGCAACTCCTTCCACCCCAGCAGTACCACTTAGACCCAGCCTTAGCATTGCTACCCACTTGGTTCTGTCCTTTTGTCTTTCTTTTTTATATACCTTTACCTTTTTTTCTCAGCTCTTTCTCCAAGCCCTCAGTCCTCCCCTGCCATGCTCCTCTAGTCCTGATTAATTTGAGGGAGGATAGGTATTTATGCCGCCCCCCAGTGGCTATAATCAGGATTACACCTCGTATTCACTTATATATCAGTGCCCCAGGAAATATAAGGCTTCCAGTAAGGGAAGGTTGGACAAAGATGTGTCATATCCCTTCTTTCCTCCCCACCTCTTTCTATTCCAGGTTCCGGAAGCCTTACCCACAAATGCAGCAGCACAAAACACCGCATCATCTCTCCTAAAGTGGAGCCCCGAGCTTTAACCCTTTCCTCTATCCCCCATCCCCATCCCCCTGAGCCCCCTCCACTGATAGCCCCACTCCCCCCAGAGCTCCCCAAAGCACATACATCCCCATCTTCTTCCTCCTCCTCTTCCTCCTCTTCATCAGGCTTTGCAGAACCCCTAGAGATCAGACCTAGCCCTCCCACCTCTCAAGGGGGGTCATCGAGAGGAGGCACCGCAATCCTCCTTCTGACAGGCCTGGAGCAGCGCACTGGGGGCTTGACACCCACCAGGCACTTGGCTCCCCAGGCTGACCCTCACCCTTCCATGAGCTTGGCTGTGGTTGTAGGCTCTGAGCCCTCTGTTCCACCAGCTCCTCCCAGCCCTGCCTTTGACCCTGACCGTTTTCTCAACAGCCCCCAGAGGGGCCAGACATACGGAGGTGGGCAGGGGGTAAGCCCAGACTTCCCAGAGGCAGAGGCCGCCCATACCCCCTGTCCTGCCCTAGAGCCTGCTGCTGCCCTGGAGCCCCAGGCGGCTGCTCGGGGTTCCCCTCCACAGTCAGTAGCCAGGGGGAAAAGAGGGAACTGCTTCTTCATTCAGGATGATGACAGTGGGGAGGAGCTCAAGGCCCAGGGGCCTGCCCCACCTGTACCTTCACCCCCTCCTTCACCCCCACCTTCACCTGCCCCCTTGGAGCCATCGGGCAGGGTAGGAAGAGGGGAGGCCTTGTTTGGAGGAGCTGGTGGGACCAGTGAGCTGGAGCCCTTCAGTCTTTCATCATTCCCAGACCTTATGGGAGAACTCATCAGTGACGAAGCTCCGAGCATCCCTGCCCCAACTCCCCAGCTCTCTCCTGCTCTCAGCACCATCACAGACTTCTCCCCAGAGTGGTCCTACCCAGAGGTGAGTCTCCTCGCCCCTCTGTTCCTCTTGCCCCGTGGTCTGTGGCCTAGTTACTATGGCTGCTTAGTTCTCCTCCCAACCTCTATTTTTCCAGAGTGTACCTCCTTTCCTGTTTCCATAGTCCTCCCAACTCACCCTTCCCCCTTCCTTCCTCTTCCACATGGTTGTTTGAGTCCCCCAAGTGCCCAGGGAACTTCATTCCCTTGGTGACTTTCACGGGGAAGGAATGGGGCAACTCTACAGAGAAGAAAAAACACAGCTGGGATATGATTGCAGACTTTGGGAAGCTAAAAGACTGTCTTCATCATTAGAGAAGTTCTGCTTTATGCTGCCCTAGAGAGGGAAAGGAGGAACTACAGTGGGGCCCTAAGAAAAGGACTTCCTCCTGATGACAGCTATCTGCAGATGAGTTCGCAGCCTTGGTTGAGGCTAGCAGATTTAGGTGCAGGGCATGGATGCTGGGGAGGGGGGACCAACCAGCTGACCTTACCCGAGAGGGTCCTGTCCAATCCCTGTACCACCACACTCCAGAACAGGGCCTGCCGCATAGTTGCTACTCTCAGGGAATGAATGAATGAGTGAGTGAATGAATGAATACCAAGCAGAGCTCTGGTCACATGGCCCTCTAACTTTGTCTATAGGGTGGGGTCAAGGTGCTCATCACAGGTCCTTGGACGGAGGCCTCTGAGCATTACTCCTGTGTCTTTGATCACATCGCAGTCCCAGCGTCACTTGTCCAGCCTGGTGTCTTACGCTGCTACTGTCCCGGTATGGGGATTGGGAACCATGGGGGAAGGGACTAACATGTGGACATTTAGGAAACACTGGGAACAAAGTTGTTGAGTTGTTCCTGAGAGCACAAGACCTAATGCAGTCGAGGCTGAGTCCCACAGTCCACCAGCAGGCAGATGAGCCTGGGCTTAGTGTCAGTCCAGGTTCTGGTCCAAGAAATCTACCCCTTACTTGACTAGTGACCTTAGATATGTCTGCTCCTTTCTTAGGTCTTGGGCCTCCACTCCTGTAAAGTCAGGCATTCAACCCAAGTGGTCTCTAATGTCCATTCAGGCCTCTGGCTTCAAGTCAGAGTCCTTGACTCTTGGGAGAATGAAAAGGGAGAGATGTTATTCCTCTCCAGCCAGTCTTGGGACTGAAGGACATTGGTTCTAGACCTGTGCTGTCTAATATGGTAGCTGTTAGCAACATGTACCTGTTGAAATTAAAATTAAACTTAAAATTCAGGTCCTCAGTCACACCAACCACATTTTGAGTGCTCAGTAGTTACTGCAGCTAGTGCTACCCTATTGAAGAGTGCAGGCAAACATTTCCACCCATCGCTAAGGAAAGCCTTGTTGGACAGCACTGGTCTAGATGTCATTGCCAAGGGTTGTCTCTGCCCTTTTGCCACCAGCCTTGTCCCTTACCCTGCACTCAATAGTCAGCCATGCTGTGGGACCCCCAAGGGTCACCAGGGTGACAGGCTGGCAGCTTTGTTGTGAGGGTGCTCTCCCCCAGCTCAGCAGCACTGTTCAGTGGTGCATGGATGGAAAGGGATGAGACAAGAGAAGCTGGCATTTGGGAGAGTCTCAGCCACTAGTCTGGGGACCAGGGCCTGGTGTTTTCATTCTCAAGGCTATAGATATTGAGACCTTCAGACACAGCTCTCACTAGACACCATTGGTGAGCAGCTAGCTCTCCCTTCCCCCATCTTAGTAACAGGGTCATGACCTCTGTTACTGGGAAACCACAGGATTCATCTCCCATCAAGTTGTTTATAAGTATAGGTATCTCTTGACCCTCAGCTTGCAGGCCTTGGTGCTGAATAACAAACATCCTTAACTACAGGGTCTAGAGTCCAAGGGGTCTCTGGCCCATAGCAGATGTTAAGTTCTCGAATGAATGGAACCCCTTCCCAGCTCGTGCCAAGGCTATCGAAGCCAGGGCCCTTTTGGCCCACAACAGGGAAGTCGGGGAGCTCAATATGCAATAACCCTCTCTGGCCCTAACATGGGGCCAGAGAAGGAGCTGGGGAAAGAGCTCTTCTCACTGATCCTGCCCTCCCCAGCCCATGAAGTAGGGCTGGTGTCTTTGCAGGTGGCCGGGCGGGAGGGGCCCCTTTCTGCTTCTGTGCTTTTTGAGTATCGAGCCCGCCGATTCCTGTCACTGCCTAGTACTCAGCTTGACTGGTTGTCACTAGATGGTAAGTACCTAGCCCTCCGACCCCAAGTGTCAGGCCCTACAACCTTTGAGCATGACAGGCTCCTGGACCCCTTAGCACTCAGGTGGCCACCACCTAGCCCACCTTTACCAGCCTCCCCTCACTCCTGCTTCACTGGTCATTTCTAAATGCAGCAGCAAACTTCTACCTTCTCTTCCCTGTAAGTCTTGGAACCATCTTTGTCCCAGCTCTTCCCTGTCCTCTCTGTCACAAAGGATGGGATTTAGGCAAGCAAGGCCAAGAGGCAGAGTAGGGACAGAGTCTAGAGCAATACATATGGAATGTGCATGAGTATGTATGTATTGTATATACATACACATATATATACACATGTATTTCAATTTTCTTACTATTTTCCCCTCTATAAAGATAGGACTCATTATAAGAAATTTATAAATTACAGAAAAACCCAAACTACAAAGTAGAAAATGAAAACTGCCTATAGGACCATTCAGTAAATATCTACTACTATAATATCATGGTGTACTTTCTCATACAAACTTATGGCCTTATTCAGACACACAGAGATGCATGCACACGTGCGTGTGTGTTTATCTAAGTCTAGAACTGTGTCTGCTCTTTTTACTGGTTATCCCTCCTGTGGCTTTGAGAATTGCTCCTCTCTGCTCCTGCTTCTCTCTCAAGGTTTGCGCTTCTCTGTCTTCTCCTCTGGGTGTCTCTGTTGTTGCCTCTTAGTTTCTCAGTTCTGCTGCCACCCTGTTGAGTGTGTCTCCCTCCATCCCTGCTTCTTTCCATGGCTCATGGCTTGGCTGGCCCTTGGCCTGCCTCGCCCTCAGAGCCTCCTGCCCCTTCTCAAAGAGGGTGGGTTGCCCCACAGCTGACCTTGCAGTCCTGCCAGGTCTCCCAGGCCTGTTCCGTCTGTCCTGCTGTAACTGCTTTTCACCTTACTTGTCCCTGCCTAATCTGTGTCATACCGTCCCTCCTGTGGGCTGCCTCTCTCACTCTTCTTTCATTCCTCCTCAGACCAGGGTCTTACCTTGTCCCTCTTCTCTTCCTTATTGCTTGTTTAGTACAGCTCCCAGCTTTCCTTTGTCCTGTCTCTCCTCTCTTCACCTCGTTTATCCTCTCAGCTCTTTCTCCTCTCTGTTATACCTGAGTTCCTACCCATCATTCCCCACCTTCCTCCCCACCATCACTTCTGGACTTTCATCCCCTTCTGCCTAGCATCTCAGAACATCTGTGACCTCCACCGTTTCTCTGTACTTGTTTTTCCATGCTCTGATCCCCTCCCACCTCGCCTCCTTGTCCTTGTGTGATCTCAAGAGGGGACAGATATAGCTTGGGATGTGTGCGTGTGCATGTGTATTTGTGCGTGGGGTGGGGAGGAGGAGGAATGGACATGGCTATCCATCTCTGTCATGTTCCCTCCCCACCATCGTCTTTGTGGACAGCTGTGGGGGGCCAGGAGGACGGGGCGGTGCTTTTCAAATCACAGTCCCTGAGCTCTTTTGGGCAGCGGTTAACAGAGAGCAGGGGCCCTGGAGTCCTTCAGTCCCAGCATGGGGGACAAAGGTAGTGTCTGGGGCAATTAGAACTGACAGAACAGTTCACCTAGGAGGAGGCTGGGGGAATGCATGCGTGTGTGTGATCTGGGGCAGTTTGGGGCTGGATGCTATGTGGGATTTCCTAGTGTCTCTGTGTCCTGAAGGACACAATTGTGGTTCTGGATTCTGGTCCTAGGTTGGTGAGTAGTGTTAAGAGCCCTAGCTTAAGGATTGAGTCCCGGTGGGCTGCATGTCAAAGGTGGGTGGGTAAAGGGGCTATTGTTTGCGGGAAGAGGAAAGAACATGATTCTGGGACGTCACCTCTGAGATCCCAGGATAGATCTAGTCCTGGTGTTCCGGGCATCACCCAGACCCTGCCCCCTAAGGCTCCCATCCCCATTCCCCCTCAGACAACCAGTTCCGGATGTCCATACTGGAGCGACTGGAGCAGATGGAGAAGCGGATGGCAGAGATTGCAGCAGCTGGGCAGGCACCCTGCCAGGGTCCTAATGTGCCTCCAATTCAGGTACTTCCATGAGGGAGGTCTACAGTGAACAGGGGCGGGGGTCTCCCTAAAGAAAATGGCTCTAGTGTGTGACTTCTCACTCTCCTGTCCCCAACCTCCTCAGCCAGCCCTCCTCCCTAATCCCTGATGTCACCCTGCTCCCACCCCCGCCCTGTGGCAAGAGTGGCTATTCTGGGCACCCTCTTGGCGTGACAGGCTTCAGACTATTTCTGGTCTGAAGAAGGGTGGAGGTGAAGGAGAGGGTGGGGGAGGGGCCAGGAGGGTTGGGGCTCAGTGCTCTGTGGGTTCTGAGTCTCTGAAGGAATAAGACTGGGAGAGAACTCTGTGTTCTGAAGGGGAGAAGCTGTCTGGGGATATATGGCACTGATCTGAGCCACATGAAGGCACAACATGGGCAAGGCTGTATGAAGTCTGGCTGCCAGGGGTCTGGAGAAAGTTGGCTGTGGGAGTGGGGGTCACCCAGGAACTTGAACTGGGAGAACTGATGGGCCACGAGAGGTCTGGGTGGGGGGGAACCTGGAGTGAGAGGTGTGGGAGGGGGCAGAATTAGAAGCTGAGATGACAGGTACCGGATGGCCAAGGCCATCCGAAGCCGGAGAACCAGATGCTCAGCTCTCTGCATCAGGGTGTGTGTACTGCAGGATGAAGGCCAGGGGCCGGGGTTCGAGGCACGGGTGGTGGTCTTGGTAGAGAGCATGATCCCACGCTCCACCTGGAGGGGTCCTGAACGTCTGGCCCACGGAAGCCCCTTCCGGGGCATGAGCCTTCTGCACCTGGCTGCTGCCCAGGGCTACGCCCGCCTCATCGAGACCCTGAGCCAGTGGCGGTGAGCAGGGGCAGCAGGGAGGGGGCTGGGCAGCCACTGGGACAGAAGTACCAGGGGACTGAGGGGGACTAGAGCCCTTCCAAGAGGGAGTTGGGGTCACTGGGAAGGAAGAGGGGCTGGAAGATTTGTAGTGGGGGGAATTGTAGTATCCTGAGTTACAACACTGACTCTTGGCCTCCTTACATTTATTCACCTCTGACTGCCTCATCCCACTGACTGTAGTGCTTCTAGACAGTTTGTTTCCCTGTCCCTTCAGTTACCATGTTCCCACTTTTCCCCTGACTCGGCTTTAATGTTCCTTTCCCAAACCCTCCAGAAGTGTGGAGACTGGAAGCTTGGACTTAGAGCAAGAGGTTGACCCGCTCAACGTGGATCATTTCTCTTGCACCCCCCTGGTGAGGATGCTGGATTCCTGAGTGAATGTGGGCCAATGGGAAATGGGTGCTTCAAAGGGAGTGGGAAGGGCAAGGGACTGAAGATGTAGCCACCCGGAGAAAGGACCTCAGGCCTCACCTCCTCCTCTGTCCCCCTATTCCTCCTGTCCTTTCCCTACCCCTCTCCTTAGATGTGGGCTTGTGCCCTAGGACACCTGGAAGCTGCTGTGCTCCTTTTCCGTTGGAACCGACAGGCGCTGAGCATTCCCGACTCGCTGGGCCGTCTCCCCCTGTCTGTGGCTCATTCCCGGGGTCATGTGCGCCTTGCCCGCTGCCTGGAGGAGCTGCAGAGACAGGAAGCTTCAGCTGAGCCTCCACTTGCCCAGTCGCCCCCCTCCTCCAGCCCAGACACTGGTGAGGGTTGCCCCTAATCTTTTTAAGAGGGGGATGTGAGTGGAAGGATAGGCCAGGGAGGAAACTGAAGAGTGGGAGACAGGAAGTGTGAGAGGAGGAGGAGGGAAACCGAAGAGGAGCCCGGGATGGGAAGATAATACTAGCAAGGACAGAGACTGAGAGCAGAGATGGAGCAGGTCAGTGACTCAAGGGATGGCAGATGACTCCTGCTGCCCTCACCCTCTTCTCTTACAGGTCTGAGCAGTGTCTCCTCGCCCTCGGAGCTGTCGGATGGCACTTTCTCTGTCACTTCAGCCTATTCGAGTGCCCCAGATGGGAGTCCTCCCCCAGCTCCTCTGCCTGCCTCTGAGATTATTATGGAGACGGTCCCAGGCCAACTCTCCGCTGGTGCCCCGGAGGCCCCCTTACTCCTCATGGACTATGAAGCCACGAACCCCAAAGGGCCCCCACCCTCACCACCTCCTCTCCCACCAGCTTCGGATGCTGGGGCTGCTCCAGAGGAAGTTTACAGCCCACCAGCTGTGGATGTAATCCCGGTACCACTTATGTTGGTGGAATGATGAGGACTAGAAAGAGTGGGGTGCAGGAGTGGGGTGAGGCCAACTAGTCCATGAAACAAGAGTCTTACTTTAGTTTGGGAAGAAGGGATCATTTACCCTCATTTTTGGACAAACAAGATAATCCTTTGCTCAGCTCCTTCAGAGCTTGACTCAGAAATCATGAGGCATCAGAGGTTAAGAATTCTGGGGAATATCTTCAATTAGAGCTGGACTGTAGGGGTTACCTGTTAATCCATGAAGAGACAAGCTTCTTAGGGAACCAGAGTGATAGAAGTTGGGAGGATTGTGGAAAAGAGAGGTTAGCAAGATGGAGGTATCTGGCAATGACCTTTGGTGAGGAGGAGATTTACACATGGTAAAAGCTAAAAAGAAGTCTGGTTGAATAAGTAAATGAGAGAGTGAAAGTGTATCAGCAAGAGCCTGAGGACATATCTGCTTCACGGAGGTGAACAGATTAATTGGGTAGCATTGTAAGTACAAAACACGTAAGAGACCTCCACAAGGTAGGCTGTTACATGTGGCCGGCAGGAAGTGCTACAGGCCTCAGGGTTGAAGCCATAAGGTGTCATGTGGTCGGTAAGCTGAAGGCCAAGCCTGTGGGCAGGATGTGCTGGTCGGTATGCATGACCAGGACTGGGCGGGACAGGGAGCAGTCAGCCTGTAAAGCTAAATCCTTCATTTGCTTAGCTCTTGGACCTCAATTTGAAGTATGTCTTTCCTATCCTGTGTTCTCCACAATGTCTCAACACAGGTGGAAGCCCAATAGGTATAAATGAATGAATCCAGAACAGTGGCCAGTAACGACAGGGTTAGAAAAGACAGCAATCCCTGAGGCCTCGTCTGGTGGTGAGAGGAAAAACAAGATAGGAAGTGGACTGAGGCTACAGCTTGAGGTCAGGGCAGGAACATCTGGCAGTTGGGACCCCTCAAGGCTCACCCAACTTCTCCATCCAGGTGGACATGATCTCACTGGCCAAGCAGATCATCGAAGCCACACCAGAGCGGATTAAACGAGAGGGCTTTGTGGGGCTGCCTGAGGCTGGAGCTCCAATGCGGGAGCGGACAGGGGCCCTGGGGCTCAGCGAGACCATGTCCTGGCTGGCCAGCTACCTGGAGAATGTGGACCATTTCCCCAGCTCTGCCCCTCCCAGGTGACCAGCTTAGGACAAAGCCTCCAGATTCTTCAAGGGAAGATGGGAAGGGGGAAGACAGCTTCCCCATAGCCAAAGTTCCATTCTGGCAGACGCCGGGGGCCTTTAAGGGTATTGGAACTGGCTGATGAGCTCTGAAATCACACTCTGCAGGCTTTGTTGCTGGGGGTCTCCCTTTACAGCAACCCCTAGGCAGGAGTAAAGGACTTCAAATGCCCTATGACTTGCCTTCTCTCTACCCTACAGCGAACTGCCTTTGGAGCGCAGTCGCCTGGCTGTCCCTCCAGCACCTTCTTGGGCAGAGTTTCTCTCAGCATCTGCCAGTGGCAAGATGGAGAGTGATTTTGCCTTGCTGACATTATCCGATCATGAGCAGCGGGAATTGTATGAGGCAGCCCGAGTCATCCAGACGGCCTTCCGAAAATACAAGGTCAGGAGGCTGGGATGTCTCAGGGCATGAATTACACAATCTTGAGTCAGGGGACACTGTGGGTTCCTAGGACTTTGGGAGGGAGAGCAGTCATCCAGAGAGGCCTCAGATGAGGTGAAAGGCCAGGGGACCTCAGGCAAGTAGGAAGAACAGATCACATGTCTATTAGGTGGGTGTTAAGGTGCTAAGACTTCCTTCTTTCCCCTTAGGGCCGGTGGCTGAAGGAGCAACAGGAGGTAGCAGCAGCTGTGATCCAGCGCTGTTACCGGAAGTACAAACAGGTGAGACCCTTCTCTCTCCCACCAACCCACACCCACAACCACCCATTCCAGCCCAAAGCATCGAGAATGCTGCTGGAACCCTGACTCCCCTTCTCTCTCCACAAGCTGACCTGGATTGCACTTAAGGTATTAGGCATGAGATCTGGGTGTGAGGCTGTCTGTGATGATTCAAGCCTTTCCATGAGCATGTGGATTAGAGAAAGAGACCTGCATCAGCTGAACTTGGGATGACCCTCATGGGTTTGGGTTTCTGTCCTCACATTTCAGCCTGTCTCTCCTCCTCATCCCTACAGTTTGCACTCTACAAGAAGATGACCCAGGCGGCCATCCTGATCCAGAGCAAGTTCCGAAGCTACTATGAGCAGAAGCGGTTTCAGCAGAGTCGCCGAGCAGCTGTGCTCATCCAACAGCACTACCGCTCCTACCGCAGAAGGCCTACCGGCAGCCTGCCTGCCCGAAACAAGTATGGGTCCAGCCCTCCAGCCCTCTGTGCCTGCCACTACATCCATGACCATTGCCCATGAAAATCCCAATACCCAGGTCATCATCCTGCCCCCTGCCTTTCCTTGCTAGGGTCCCTAAGGGGCTGAGGAAAAGGGACCCTTGAGTGTCTGTGAGGGCTCAGATTTTCTTTCTTTTTACCAGAGGCTCCTTTCTCACCAAGAAGCAGGACCAGGCAGCCCGGAAAATCATGAGATTCCTGCGGCGCTGCCGACACAGGTATTCATTCTTCTGCTGATTTTGCTCTGCCATCTCCATCACTCTACCTCCCCAGATCTGCTGGTCTCTTCTGACTTCTTCCATGTCTCTGCAGGATGAGGGAACTGAAGCAGAACCAGGAGCTGGAAGGGCTTCCCCAACCTGGACTGGCCACCTGACCTCTCCCCACCCTGGAGGCCGCTTCTTGCAGTCTTAAGGGAGAGGGCTCTCTGGGGGAGGAGGAGCCCCCTGTCGGCAGCTTTCTCCATCACTTTGGAGTTCCCTCGGTCTCTTACCCACTGCCCCCTCCAAAGTGTTCAACTCCCTCCACCACTCTCCAGCTCCTCTTCTCTCCAGGTCACGTCCTCTCTCTTTTGGTCCCTGGCTTCACAAGACCCACGCCCCACATACCTGCATCTTCAGCTGTGACCTCCGGAGCCCTGCCTGCCCCTTCTCTACAGCTCCCTCCCTGCCTGCACCCGCCTCACCCCTTTCCTGACTTGCCTTATTTATTTGTTCCAGGCGTCTCTGAATGTATCAGCCTGGCCACACCTCTGCCTTCGCTGCGCGCTCGCCCCTCGTGTTTCAGGGCTGAACGTGCCCCTACCCTACTCCGCATGTTTGTGTCTGTTTCCTCCCTTTCTGGCCCTATCTTCCCCCCTCCCCCGCCACCCCCTTTGTGTCACTCTGACTCCTGGACACCAACCTTGGGGCCAAACGGGGGGGGGGGGGCGCTGTATATAGGAACGCTTTGCGGAGTCCCTCCCCATGCCCCAATGGGAGGGGGCTTGTAAATATGTAACATACAGAGTATAATTAAGAAGAATCTATTTAAGACATCGCGGGGAGGGCTGCAAGGCCACGCTTGCGGTTCCCGGGTGCGGCTGGGGTCTCCTGCGGCCCCACGAGCACTTTCTACTTGTGCATGGGCTTGGTTTCTACAAATTGCCATTAAACATCGCTGCACCAGCCAGCCTCCGACTTCATTCTCCGGCGGGGCGGGCGGGGAGGGGGGGCGGAGCTGGGTGGGGCTGGGCAGGGCTGGGCAGGGCTGGGCATCGGTTGGCAGAAGGCTGCCATGCGCACTGGGGTCAGATCGGCCGACCCGTAAGAAATTTTCAACCTCCGACGTGTTTCCGGCCTTAAAGGCATTTCGCCCTTCCCTTTAAAACGCACCGCCCCCTCTCTGTCACTCCCAAGATGGCGGACCTGCTGGGCTCCATCCTGAGCTCCATGGAAAAGCCACCCAGCCTCGGTGACCAGGAGAGTCGGCGCAAGGCCCGAGGTGAGGATCCTAAATTAACATCTGCTTTTCTTCACCCAGTTCTCAGGACCGCACTCTTCCTTCTTTAGATGGTGCTGCCTCTTCAACCTTGAAAGCCCCCTCACAGGCCCCTTCAGAGACCCCCCAGTCCCTACTAGGGCTGCCGGCCTACCCGCCTCCTGTGGGTAGCAGACGGTGATTGGCTACGCAAGCCTAGCGCCAGCTTCCTGCCTCTTCCTATTCTGGCCTCTCAGACCTTGTTTTCCATTCGCTGATAGGCCCGCCTGTCCGCTGGTGGCGTACTCTGATTGGTAGACTGCCTCTGGTCCCACCCAACCGCTTGGTGTTCGTTGGCCCGCCTTCAGGTCGGGAGGGTGTGTTCGGCCACTCAGCCCCTCCTATCTGTCCGGAGTGTCCCACGACCCATTCCTATCCTGATTGGGCCCAGAACACGCCCATCACCAATCCTTTTACCTCTATTAGCTATTTTAACTTAAAGGTCTACCTATGAAGGATTATCCTCCAGCCCACCCACCTCCAGCACCTCCAATTGGTTGCTGGGTTCTTTCGATGCTCTTATACCCTCCTACTTGATTTAACCCAGTCATTTCTGCCTGTTTCCAGTTCTTTCATGTGTGGCCTCACATTCCTAATTCCTCAGGCGGGTCGAGGTGTTGATTGGAGAGATGAGAATGCCTCTGCCCGGTCCAGTTGGCTATAGGCTCCCCGCCTGTGTTCTCTGAGTAACTTTTCTGCAGGCAGGCGCGCTCAGGGGTTCGGGTTGCTAGCCTAGGGCGCGGCCGGCCTGAAGGTGCAGGCTTCCCCCCAGTTGCTCTTGCTGTGACGGGTGAATGAGTGTGACAGAATGACTGCCTTGGGGAGGACCCCAGCCCCCAACCCTGCGAGCCTTAAGACCATGGACAAGCCCCATCCTAGACACTCGCTCCCGGGTGCACCCGCCCGAGGGGAGCCAGGGCAGGCTGGATACCTTCAAAGCCTCTCATTAAGTGCTGCTTAATACCAAAATACCATTATTTACTGAACGGTTGCTACGGGCCAGGGGTGCTCTCAGGAGCCCAGTTTGCAGCATTGAGGAAATGGTGCTTTAATGAAATAATCACACAGCAGAAGTTTAATAACCAACTTGTTAAGTGCTCCGAAAGAAAAATAATTGTTAGGAGAGTGGCCACCTAGAGGTCCTTAACCTAGTCTGCAGTGAGCTGAAATCTGAAGAATAGATAATTCAGTTAAGAGACAGGGAGCAAGCAGAGTACAGCAGGCAGAGATGTATGTTTGAAAGCTCTGAAGAAGGAGGGCGCATAATGGGAACCGGCAACTGGAATTGTTTCATGCTCACCATAACTGTCAAGGTGGGAACCACCAGTGGCAGTTGACAGATTAGCAAGCTGAAGTTCAGAGTTTAGTCACTTCTAAGTGGCAGGGTTTTAAACCCAGGTGTGAGTTTTAAGTCTGCCTTCTTAACTATATTCTCGTGCCACCTCTTCAGATACAGAGAGAAGACTCATGAACCAGTTAGCAAACACTCAGTGACCACGATGGGATATACCAGTGGTCAGAGCCCTTCCTGTCAAAGAGATGAGAGCTCCTAAGCTGTTGGGCTCTGGGGCCACAGAGAATAACCGGATAGGAGATGAAGAGGGTCCCTGTCTCTTAAGAGCTTATAGTCTGGTAGGAGAGACAAACATTAAATTACATTTGTTCTCAGCACATGCAATAATGGATGTCTGAATGTGTGTGGGCCCCAGAGGAAGAAGTGAGTAACTGACTCATGGTGGATTTCAAAGTTTGCAAAAGGAGGAAAAGCATTTCAAGCAGAAGGAACAACATGTGCAAAGGCATAGTGTAATTAGAAAAATAGGAAGATGTCAGTGCAGCTGAAGGTATTCAGATTCTGTGGAAGAAACGGGCCTTAAGGATATAAAGGATTTGAAATGGCAGAAGTGAGGGGTGGGGACATTAAGATGCAAGGGTGGGAAGTTCCTCTACAGCTGACTTTGAACACCTACACTCATGAAGGAGAAGGGTGTCAGATTAGCCCTTTCAGCTTCATCCTGTCTGTAGAAGTGAGAAGTAGTGGGGGCCAGGGGTTTACAAAATATAGGAAGTTAGATAATTTCCCCTTTTTTATGTAGACAATGAGGTGATAAGCTCTTTAAGGCCAGGGCTTAATCCTTCACTCCCTAGGTGTCTTATAGTTGTTTGTATATTGTGAGTATTAAGTAAGTGTTTGTTAATTGGTTTCCCCAGTGAGGTTGGGAAATGAGGTTAAGCATGATTCTAATCTTTGGTACTCCCACTAAACTGAGCTCCAAAGGGCAAAGCTATGTCTTAATGATCTTGGTGTTACAGGGCCTAGCACAGCTCCAGGTTTAAACATCAATAAATGCTTAGTGAATAAACAGTAACCCTACTTTCCCAGCCTGATACTTCCCAGTGGACACCAGACCTCCTTTGATGCCTTACAAACTCCCCACTCATGCTTCTGCCCCTGGCCTCATGCTGCCATTTCTCACCCCCAGAGCAGGCTGCCCGCCTGAAGAAACTACAGGAGCAAGAGAAACAGCAGAAAGTGGAGTTTCGTAAAAGGGTGAGAACAACTGGAGAGATCAAAGGCAGCCTCAGGAAGGACATACAATAAGTTAGAATTAGAACTCAGTTTTTTGTTTTTTGGTGGGTTTTTTTTGTTTTTTTTTTTGCAAATGTCTCAAGAGAGGTGAAACTGGCAAGGCAATGGCTTGGAAGCTGGGATAGGTGTGGGGAGGCGAAGGCCCGTTGGCCCAGCTGGGGAAAGGGATATTGGGCAGAGCCATCATCTTATATCTTCTTCCCATTTCCCTCTCCCAAGATGGAGAAAGAGGTGTCAGATTTCATCCAAGACAGTGGGCAGATCAAGAAAAAGTTTCAGCCGATGAACAAGATAGAGAGGAGCATATTGTGAGTGTCTGGGGCTTGGGGAGGCAGGAAAAGGGTGGCTAGGGTGGCATGAAAGGTCC
The DNA here is from genome assembly GCA_004024845.1 of Tonatia bakeri. Classification (NCBI taxonomy): domain Eukaryota; kingdom Metazoa; phylum Chordata; class Mammalia; order Chiroptera; family Phyllostomidae; genus Tonatia; species Tonatia bakeri. Next base: position 23,550 of record PVIA01003877.1, on the reverse strand, counting down.
AGCAAGGAAATTAACAAGAGGAGGGTACAAGGCCTCCTTATGGCTCGACATAGTCTTTCACCTCTGCCTCCTTTCCCAGACACGATGTGGTGGAAGTGGCTGGCCTGACATCCTTCTCCTTCGGGGAAGATGATGAATGTCGCTATGTTATGATCTTCAAAAAGGTGAGAGGCCTGAGTCCCCCGTTCTCTCCTGTACCCCCCTGGGGGAGATAAGTGAGATGAAACATGTTTATGGAACCTTGACCCCATCATCCCTTCTTCCCCAGGAGTTTGCACCCTCAGATGAAGAGCTGGACTCCTATCGTCGTGGAGAGGAGTGGGATCCCCAGAAGGCTGAGGAGAAACGGAAGCTGAAGGTGAGTTATTCCTGGCAGTCCCTGGAGCCTTGCAGCCCACCACCTGGGAGGGTTTGGGGTCAGGCCCTTAGCACAAGTGCTCCACCTTTGCACCTCTAGGAGTTGGCCCAGCGGCAGGAGGAGGAGGAAGCTCAGCAGGGACCTGTGGTGGTGAGCCCCACCAGCGACTACAAAGACAAGTACAGCCATCTCATCGGCAAGGGGGCAGCCAAGGATGCCGCCCATATGCTACAGGCCAACAAGACCTATGGCTGTGGTGAGGCCACAGAAGGGGCTGTGCAGGACAGGGGAGAGGAGCACTAGATGGGCAGGGGAGGGAGGGCTAAGGCACAGGGATACCAGGTCCTCCCCACCTTCCCTCTGCCCCCAGTGCCCGTGGCCAACAAGAGGGACACACGCTCCATTGAAGAGGCCATGAATGAGATCCGAGCCAAGAAGCGTCTGCGACAGAGTGGGGAAGAGTTGCCACCTACCTCCTAGGCACCCCAGCTCCCTGAGGGCAGGGCAGGGGGCAGAGAGGGACAAGGCTGCTGCTATTAGAACCCGTTCTGGAGCCCCACCTCTGAACCACCTCCTAACAGCCATCACTTACTTAGGCTGGAGGAAGCAGGTGTTTGATTTATCACTGTTAGAGCTTGGATATGTATGTAGTGTGTGTATGTGTGTGTGCGAGAGAGTGAATGCACAGGTGGGTATTTAATCTGTATTATTCTCTGTTCTCCTTTGAATTTTCTTCCCCATGGGGATGAGGTTACTTTACATTCAATAAACACTGTTTGACCCAATGTCCTGGTTTGTTTGAGCAGAGAAAGAGGTGGGTCTTGGAGAAGAAGAGAAGTGATGTCAGCTTGAGCAGTATAAAATTGTTGTCTGTGTAGGCCAAAGATAGCCAAATATTGGCACTTTCAAAAGAGGTAGTATTTTCAGAGTGCAATGGCTAAAGCCAAATGGCCTAGTTTTGGATCCCGGCTCTGTGAGTTACTAACTCAGTTACTTTGGGTGGAGTATTTGACTTTCTTGTGCTTCAGTTTTCTTACTCATAAAATGGGGATAATGATAATAACTGATAAGACTATTCCCAAAATTACACAGGTCACTATATGTCAAATATTAGGAGCAGTTCCAGATCTTCAAGCTCCACAGATGTGGTAGCTGCTCTGGTTTTCAGTGTCATCTTCACAAAGCACTTGACTTACAATGCAGCACACTCTACAGACTGTGTACTTCAACTTACTGGCAGGTCTGACCCAGCTTTTCCCTCATGGTGATGTCAGACCCTCCATCCCCCCTTCCCCTGCTCTGGTTCCATGTTCTGTCAGTGCCTCCAGTTTCATTTTGCATGTGGCACTTGCTTCCCCCAGCCTCCTTCCAAAAGGTGAACGTTGGAAGTTCTTTTTTGATCAGGCCCTCACTTCCTCTTTGTCCCAGCAGGTTATACATCTGTTCTCCCTTTCCTGCCCCACCCTGTCTTTCCCAGTCCAGAGATCAGCATCTCCTCCATCCCACAAAGGAGCTTGCACACCACTGACTCTGTTGGCACCAGTGTTTATTTCAGGGAGAAGGGCTTGAAGGCCTACATCTGTCCTGTGGGGTCTTGGGGCCTCCAGCTTCTCACTTGGCCTTTGGGTTACGGAACTTGCGTCCAGCAAAGACAGCCTTGTCCCCGAGCGCCTCCTCAATCCTAGAAGGCAGAGCAAGTCAGAGCTGCGCCCTTCTAGCCCAACGGCCCTCAGCTCCCCACACCCAGGCACACTGCACCCACTGTACCTCATGAGCTGGTTGTATTTGGCCAGACGCTCTGAGCGGCAGGGGGCACCAGTCTTGATCTGAGGAGGGAAGAGGGATTCCAAGGGTTGCATGAGGCTGGGGAGAAGGGATTGGGCCTGGTCCTGAGGAGCAGCCTGTGGTGTCATTCTACTCAGGGGCAAGAGGCCAGGAATCCCAAGAAAACTTGTTCTAACACAACAGGGGAGCCATGAGTACCTGTCCCGTGCAGAGCCCCACCACGAGGTCGGCAATGAATGTGTCCTCAGTCTCCCCAGAACGGTGGCTCACCATCACTCCCCAGCCATTAGACTGAGCCAGTTTGCAGCTAGGTAGAGAGGACACTTGATAAGGCCTAACAGAACCTCCTCAGAAAGCCAGGGGCTGGATGGGGCTTTTCTGTTGTGGGGAATGGGCCCTTGGTGGGAGGGTGATGAGTAAAGTTCTTGGAAAGTAGAAGGGGAGATTCCTGATCTTGAACTTGGGTTCCTGAGATCCTGGTGGAAAGAAGGGCAGAATCTGGGAGAAAAGGATGGTATGAGGTGGGAGTGGGGATGGCAGGTCACAGTGGCAAAGCTCTTGAAGTCAAGCCAAGAGTTAGTCGAAGGCTTGAGGTCAGGAGAGTAGGATGGGTCAGGAACCAGGGGACAGGTACGCTTGGAGTCTGAGAGCAAGGCTGCAGTGCGGGGAGGCAGAACTTGGGTGGAGCAAGGCTGTGGTGCACCTCAGGACCAAGAGGCACTCACGCCTGGATGGATTCGGTCACAGAGCCAATCTGGTTGACCTTCAGCAGCAAGCAGTTGCAGGCTTTCTTCTCAACGGCCTGGGCAATCCTCTTAGGGTTGGTGACTGTGAGGTCATCTCCCACGATCTGGATGTCCACACCCGAGAGGAATGAGGTCCAAGTGGCCCAATCATCTTGGTCAAAGGGATCTTCGATGGAGACCACTGGTGAGGGATGGGGCATTCAGGTTAAGGGTCTGAGGACCTCATGAAGGGGTGACAAGTCAGAAGAGTTTGGATGGAGAATGCAAAGGTGCTAAGGATTGGAAAGATGGAGTTTGTGGCAATGGAGGCCCTGAAGTCAGTGTGTTGGGTAGTTGCCAGGTATTCGGGCAAGTACACTGGGACACCTGGGAGGCTCTTACCAGGATAGTTCTTAATGAAGCTCTTATACAGCTCCCCCAGCTTCTCCCCAGTGATGTGCCGTGAGGGGTCATCGGGTGACTTGAAGTCAAGATCATACTTCCCATTGCGATAGAACTCAGATGCTGCCACATCCATACCAATCACTACTTTGTCTGGGTAGCCGGCTGCCTGAATGGCTGTCTTCAGCAGCTCCAGGGCTAGAAGAAGGACAAGAGAAGACCTGAGGCTCTGTTGTACCCTATCTCCACAGCCCCTTCCTCTGTGAGGACCCAGGGGTTCTGCGCCTCAGACTGCTCACACTGACCCTCATTGTTCTCCAGGATGTTAGGTGCAAAGCCGCCCTCATCACCCACATTGGTGGCGTCCTTCCCATACTTGGCCTTGATGACCCCCTTGAGGTGGTGGTAGACCTCGGCGCCAATGCGCATGGCTTCCTTGAAGGAGCTGGCTCCCACAGGCAGAATCATGAACTCCTGCATGGCCAACTTGTTTCCAGCATGGGAGCCCCCGTTGATCACATTGAAGGCCTGAGAGGAGGAGTGGGTGTTCAGACCTGGGCCAGGGTGTGAGGGATCAGGCAGAGTTGGGGAGGAGGAGTCGAGGTGGAATCTTGGCTTCCCTACTTACTAGCTGAGTTATCTAGGAAGAGTAATTTTACTCCTCAGGGCCTCTTCCCTCGTTTTTCTAATGGGAATACCACTTGCTTCCCTGCAGAATCTCATCCTGAAAACTGGAGAGTTCTTAGCATGTGCCTGCTACATAATAGCTAACACTGATATGGCACGTACTACAGGCCAGGCCAGGCACTGCTCCAAGTGCTTTACACACATTCTATTAGCTCATCTCATTCTCAAAACAGCCCTATGAACTGGGGGTGATAACTACCTCACATTCTACAGGTGAGGAAACTGAGGCACAGAGTGGTTAAATAACTTGCCCAAGATCACATGATTTCCAAGCAAGGCCAGGGTTCAAACCCAGCAGCTTATCTCCAGAGCTCGTGCTCTTATACAATCTGCCTAGTAAGTAACAATAAATTGTAAAATATTTTTGATACTTTTATTGTATTAAGCTGTTCATAGGTTCAGTCTTTGTCTGTAACATTATTATTGACATTAAATGCAAAGGGTTTCCATAAGAGGGAATTTGGTTTTATAAGGATTAAAGAAGATACACAGAAATGCCAAGATCCTTGCCATAAACAACCTCTCTACCCCGGTTTGGGGGTTGGGGTAGAAGGCAGAAAAAGAAGCTGGAGTTATTGAGCCTAGGATTGGAATGGGAATGAACTGAGTTACATCAAGGGGAAACAGCAGAGAGGCTTACGGGAAGGTTTGGATTGTGGGAAAGAAGGAAGGGCAAAACTGTAGCAGGAGAGGTTCCCTTTCAGGAAATCCTATCTTTGGAGCTGGGTACAGAAGGTGAACTTTCCAGGGACTGGTTATATACTTCTTGCTAGATGGGGCAATTCTGTCACTGTGGGATCTGACGGGGATCTATACTCACAGGGACTGGGAGGACCAGGTCTGGGTTCCCAGCAAGATCTGCAATGTGTCGGTAGAGTGGGACCCCCTTCTCAGCTGCCCCAGCCTTGCACACTGCCAGGGACACTCCCAGGATGGCATTGGCCCCAAACTTGGCTAGAGGAAGCAAGCATAAAGAAAGGGTAAGAACTTCCCTCCCAGAGTTTGGGGTCATCTCAAACATCCCCTCTGGCCCTGACCAGACAGGTCAGTTGGTTAGAGCATGGTCCCAATATGCCAAAATTGTAGGTTCAATCCCAGGTCAGGGCACATATAAGAATCAAGCAATGAATGCATAAATAAGTGGAGCAACAAATCAGTGTCATTCTCTCTCTCTAAAAAAAAGTCCCCTCTAGACACCACAGGAAGGATCCAGAACTCCAAACCACTGGCCCTTAAGAGTTTATTAACAGATCTCTCTCCCCTGGGGCCTTAGGTGCTCAGCGTGCCCCCACCCCAGGGGAATGTGTCAGCTTCACATCTGTGTCCACAGCTGGCCCAGGCCTGGCAGAGAGCAGGCATCAGGAAATGCCTATGGAAAGAATAAAAGTCCATCCAGCTACTGTGTGCCCCAAAATATGGGACAGAGTAATAATCCTAACCAGACCTCAGCCCCATGGTCTCTCCCCCATCTACCCAGCATCCCATACCTTCACCTTCACTCACATTTATTCTCAGTCCCATCCAGCTCAATCATAAATTTGTCAACTTTTTCTTGATCCACAACGCTTAGTTTCTGAAAGGGCAAGTTTGAGGAGGGAAGAGCAGAAGTCAGATCTCAAGAATCAGGGCATGTGCAAGAGAAAGAAGTGCAGGTATTTTGGAGAGACAGATGGTTAGCCTCTCCCAAGCATGGGCTACTTGGGATGAGGTGGCAGGAGTGGTGGGGTGAGGTGCAGATAGGAGGGACAGGCTCTTCCAACTTGCCTTTTCCAGCAGAGCAGGACCCAGAGTCTTGTTGATGTGTTCCACAGCCTTCAGGACACCTAGAGAGGCCAGAGGAGGGGGTTCAGATCTCCAATTCAATCAGGTCTCTTCCTGTGGACCCCAGGTCTTCAAGAGCTTTGAGTTCCAGTCATCCCCCGCCAAGAAGACATTGGGGATCACATCCTGAAACCACCCCTCACAGGCTCTTCCAGTGTTGATCTTTCCTCACCTTTGCCCAGGTATCGAGATTTGTCTCCATCTCTTAGTTCCAGAGCTTCATAGATACCTGTAGAAGCTCCACTGGGCACAGCTGCTCGGAATCGGCCTGGGATGAGAAGAATTGGAAAATCACAGAGAGTCCCATCCATCCCCAAAGGACTAAGTTCTCCTGTCTGAGCCCAGTGGCAGAGGCAGTGCAGACAGACTAGTGTATCTTCCAGCAGGGGAGCCAGGTTGGAAGAGGAAGGCCTGGGAAGACATCTGGGGAAGGGGATCTTAGAGAAAGTTGAGGATGTGGGACAGTTGAAGGGCAAAGGCCAGATGGTGCTGGGGTCTTCTTCCAAGGCAAACCAATTCAATGGGTCTGTGTTACCCTTGGCTGTGTATAGGTCCACCTCCACTGTGGGGTTGCCCCTGGAGTCCAGGATTTCCCGGGCAAAGATTTTCTGCATGGCCATGGCTGCAGGACAAGAGGCTGAGTGAGTGTAGATAGTTGATCCCTTAAGGAACCCCAAATCCCTTGCCCTTTAAGAGTCTTCCCCACCCTAAGAAGGCAGGTGCTGGAACTAAAAATATCCCACAAAAAGGTCACAGACCAAAGAGGCATGCATAGCCCCCTCCCCCACTCAGAACAGCTCCTATTCCACCTCCCATCCCATCCTAAGAATCCAGGGGTCTCTCCTTTATAACTCCAGTGATTCCACCACTGCCTGAACTTCTCCCAAAAAGTTGCATTTATGCCTTGTCCCTCCACCCTTCTAGTCAAGCAGTCTGTTCTCCATGGCTTCCTAGCCCTCAAATCTTCTGCCGTAATCCTGGTTTTCATATTCCTGCTCCTCAGTCTTCTTCAGATCCACAGGGGCCCCAAATTCTCCACCTGGCTCTAGTTGTAACTAACTACCCTTCTCTATCCATCTCTGCCTGCCTCTCTTCACAGCCTCATTTCCCTATCTTTAAGTACCCCATCCTGCTTGCTCCAACTCCTCCAGTCTTAAGCAACCCCAGTCCTAGGCAGGGGCAAAGAAAAGCTGACTTTTTCCTTATTTTCTCCAAGCCACCACCACCCTCACCCTTTACCACTCCCATCCCTAGGGCTGGAAGATTCGCCGGACCTGGAAGTCTTGGCTGGGGGCTTTGGGTGAGCTCCGAGTCTAGGTAGCAGCTGGGACAGTGTCAGCTCACCCTCTCTCAGGCTGGGCATTTATTCCCAGCCACCCTGTCCCCCAGCCAGCCCCGCCTCTCTCCTCCCTCTTTCCCCTCCCCCTCCACACGGGGCTGGCAGCCAAGTGCCCTCTACAGCCTAAAGTCCCCTTCCCAAAAGTCAATGACTGCTCTCCTCTCTCTCTATCCCCCAACAAAAAGCCCCTACTTTTAATTCAACCCCTGGGGAGGAGCAGGGGAGAGGCTCAAAATGGGGGAGGGTCTCTCCCCTCCCTGGGATTATATTCTCCCTTTGCAAAGGTTAAAGAGGAACTAATGCCATTTAGGAAAGGCCAGGAGTAACGTGAGCCCTGCAGGGCTGGGGAGGGGGCCTGGAAGAGGGGCTGCTGGATTGACATCCACACATGCTCAGCTCAAATGGCCTTCAGGGACTGTCTCTGCTGTCGGTGGGGGAAGGAACCGGGGGTTCTGGGCAAGCTCTAAAGTCTAAAATGGAACCTCTCCTTCAGAATGCGAGAGGGTCTCACCTCTTAGGGTCCTCATAGCGACCTCTCTGGGCTCCACCCCATCCTACCCTCTCCGGGCAAGTAATGGTGTGTGTGGGGGGGGGGGGGGGGGGGGGGGGGGGGGGGGGGGGGGGCGGGGTAGGGAGACCAATTTAGACCGGCCCTCAGAGCGGGCGCGACTGCCTACTGATAGCGCTGGGACAGCACTTATCGCCGAGCGTGGAGACTGTCAGTCAGGAGCCCCTTTCACTTCAGACTGCGGGCGTTTCAGGGCGCGGTCCCAGCTCATCAGCGAATGTTGTTAAGTCAGGAGTGAAAAATGAATGGACAGTGAGTGTCTGAACGCTCAGGACCAGTCTCGTGGTCCTCCAGTAGCATTGCAGGAAAGTGGGTCTCTGCACTAGGTAGCTCCGCCTTATCGGCTTTAGGTGGTGCGCGGGGCTCGCCCCTAGTTTTGCCGTAGCCGGGCCAGGCGAGGAAGGTACGCCGAGGCTGGGGCAGGATGGTTGGCGGGCCAGGGTCACGGAGTGCCTCGGCTCTTTGCCCGACTCGGAGGCTCCCCCCGCGGGTGTTGGAGCGGCGCGCGCCGGATGACTCACTCCCGTGGCCCTCTCTCCTCAAATCCCCTTCGGGCTCCGCCGCCCCGTCGGGTCTTGTCTTCCAGCCCCTGGTCCAAGATTCCTCTCCCTGTCTCACCCCTCCTCCCCTTATCTCTGGCCGCTCCCTCCGGGGAATTTTCCACCCTGGGGTAGGGGGTGCGGCAGGCCAAAGGTCAGGAGATGGCGGGCGGGGAACGCCGCCACATGCCCCAGTGCTGCCCCGCCCCGGCGGGCCAGTGACTCAGCCTCCGCGGCTGTCGAGGAACACCCGTTCGGGGGGCGTCGAGTGCCCACACAGTGAGGAGTGGCCGCAGAGGAACCGCGCCCAGCTCTAGAAGATGAGAGAGGTGAAGCCCTTTGCCACCGCGGAGGCTCCCCTCCCGCGAGGGACCGGAAGAGGCCTTGCTCCTCAGCAGCCCAAGCAGCTAGAATGCATCTAGTTTACCTAAGCCGGCCGCCAGGTCCTGCCCCAACACCCTTCCAGTTGGCGGCGGGCGATCCACTCGCGCACAACTTGTTGGCATAAGTTGAAATTAAAAATAAGAAAACCCAACGGGCCCAAAGTGGAAGGGCCTTTACCCTCCTTGAAAAAGCTGCAAATCTTAAAAGTTCTTAGTATTCTTCCGTCTTTAAAAATAGGCCCGCCCGTCTAGCAAAGTGCTCAGTGACCTATGCAAAGATGCGCCAAGGGGCACAGCCGGTGACCCAAACTGCTGGCCGGGGAACGGGCAGGGCTGGGACGAGTGTGTGAGGCTTGGTACCGGGTATGATGATCCACCTAGGGATCATCAATCCCCTGGAGTGGTGGTGGGCTACATTTATACTGGGGACAGACAGAAACTTCCCCCGTGGATACCTTCAATTCTGAAACCGGCCGGGGTATTTTGTCAGAGTGCCCTTTGCTCTCTTATTTCTTGTTTAAGTAAAATAACGAACGGAGAAAGGGCAGCTAGCACGCCTCGCCCTCGCCCCCGCCCCTTCCGCCCGGAGGGAGACACGTCCCCGGCCGCCTCTCTTCCTAGGGATTCCAAATCAGTCCAGTCTGGCGCGCCTCGGCGCGCGCTCGCTAAGCCGGCCGCCAGCCCCAACCGCCCCACGCGCCTTCCCTCCGGGCCCCGGCGCAGGCGCGGGCACTGGCGCACGCGCCGCCGCCCGCCGTTCCTTCCCTCCAGCGGAGGTGGGGGAAGGGGGAGACGTTCCGTTTAACCCTGAGTCCCCCGAACTCTCTTTAATTCGCTAAATTTGCAGCTTGCTAATTCCTCTTTTCACTTTCCTTCCTTTGGATTCCTTCCCTCATACCAAATTGTGGTTTATATTCAATGCAAAGTGAACCGAGCCCTAACCCTAACTTCTCCCTGCTCCCCCCATTTCATCTTTTTACATTGCTTTCCATCGAACTCTGCAAATTTTGTAATAGGGGGAGGGATTTTTAAAATTGCATTTGCAAAGTTAGGTATCTGGGCAAGCGGGGGGGGGGGCGGTGGGGAGGGAATGGGGAGCAGGCCCCGCCCCTACCGCCCTTTGCAAATAAAAATCTAGAAGTGGGGGGAGGAGCAGGAAGTGGCGGTGTGAGGGCTGCTGCACTGCTAGCAGAGCCGCTGTCCGGACGGCAGCGCGTGCCCCAAGCTCTCCGCCTCCCCCCCCCGCCCGCCAGCCCGAGGCAGCCGGAGCCCAGCCCACGGCCCCAGCAGCAGCGCCGAGAGCAGCCCCAGTAGCAGCGCCATGGCCGGGTGGAACGCCTACATCGACAACCTCATGGCGGACGGGACCTGTCAGGACGCGGCCATCGTGGGCTATAAGGACTCGCCCTCCGTCTGGGCCGCCGTCCCCGGGAAAACCTTCGTCAACATCACGGTACTGCAAAGCCGTCGCGGTCCCGGAGACTGGCCAAACTTGGACCCCAAGGAAGGGACTTGGGTGGGGGCGGGTGCGGTCTGGGGAGGGCAGCGAAAGGCCGTGACCCGGTCCTTGCCCTGGGAGTGGCGCGAATGGCGGCTGCATGTGAGAGGGTCCCTCAATTGCCCCCTAAGTTCTACCCCCCGGGCGGAGGCTCCCATCCAGCTTGCCGCCCCGCTTTCCGCGACGGGGCGTTACATCCGGGGCACAGGGCGGGGAGGGGCGCGCCACCCGGTGCGGCGGCCCACTTCCGCCTCGTCCAGGGCGGGGCGGGCACGCGCTGCAGTTTCAACCAGGGATTGTGATTGAGAAGAGACTTGGGGACCCCTGGACCCCTAGCTCCACTTCCGGCCGCCAACTCGTGCCCCTTCCACCATTGTTCCCCCTTATGCTGGAGGGACCGTGGCCGGGGTTCCACGCCGGTCTTGGGTGGGCTCCCAGCCCCTCCCAACTCTGTTGGAGAAGGAGAGGCCGCCTCTTCACCTCCACCCCCCCCCTCCGCGCCCCAAGTCTTCACCATGGACTCTACATTCTTGTAAGACCAATCCCGGAAGTCCCGTCGCCCTCCCTTCCCGCCATCCTGCGGGGCCTGGAGCAGGGGAACTTTGTGAGAAGTTCTGGGATAGTAGAAGTAAAGGAATAAGAAGTGACTACTGCTGTCTCCATCACTACCTCCTGGGTCCACACTGCCCGGAAGTGGGGAGGGGGAGCGGAAGTTCGAAAGGGGGGAAGGGGATTTCCGGGCGGGAGGGGACCGGATGTGGGGATTTGGGGTGTAAGGGGGAGGGGTGGAAAGGTTCCCTGGGGTATCTCGACCCAAGAGCTGGCATGCTGGGTCTAGCAGCTGCCCTCTTTCAAAAGTTTTCCAACTTTTCCGGAAAGCCCTCAGGGATCTGCTTCCTCTTGGGGCATAGGTACCTGGACCTAAACTCTAGGTCACTTGGAGACCCAGGCGTCCCGGCCCCTAACAACTCCTTCAGATCCTTTGACCAAATAAGGGCAAAGTTGCTTCTCCCGCTTTGCCCGCCCCCTCCCTTCCCTTCTTAGCTTCTGCTTTTCCTGAAGGAGAGTTCTGAGCATCCAAAGGCTCCCCACTCCGTTCCACTCCATTCTCCTTACTAGTTTTTGGCCCGCTTAATTTCCTGGGTTTGCTTTCGTTCTTAAGCGAGATCTAAGTCTCCAGATGAATTTGTCTTTTTATTACCATTCTCTACATTTGAGGATCCTGATCTTTTTGTGTACTAACTTCCAACAGTCCTAAGAATTTATCTAATTCATGGATATGTACAAAGCACCTAACAACACACCTTTTGAGGGGGGATTCTAGCCCCCCTGAGATATGAAAAGCAGGTGTGTCCTTGGAGAAGGTGGGAATCATGGTGTACTAACTTGATGAGTGCTCGGTTTCCCTTACAGCCAGCTGAGGTTGCTGTCCTAGTTGGCAAAGACCGGTCAAGTTTTTTCGTGAATGGGCTGACACTTGGGGGCCAGAAATGTTCTGTGATCCGGGACTCACTGCTGCAGGATGGGGAATTTACCATGGATCTTCGTACCAAGAGCACCGGGGGAGCTCCCACCTTCAACATTACTGTCACCATGACTGCCAAGAGTGAGTTTCTGAGTCTTACCTTTGATGTAGTTCCAAGATCACTAATGTGCGTCCGTTTATGTATCTTTTTTAGTGTGGTTCCTCAGTATGAAGGGACCAAACCAGCTTTCTACTCCCAGCCCGCTGGATGCTGGGACACTGGATAGTCCCTCCAGTTCTGTCTCAGTTCCTCATCTTGTAATATAAAAGAGTTGAATCGTATTACCTCTTAGGATTCTCCCTGCCTTGGGCCTTTTCAGATGAGAAACTCCATTTTCTGGGAGGAGGTAGAGTGTTAATTGTAGCCACTCCTTAGCTGTTGTCTTTTGAGTCCTCTTGTTAAAACCTGGAGTTGGCAGGCCATCCACATCCATTTCTAGCTTGAACACGGGTCAGCAGTCTGTAGCCTTTGACTCTTAAATTTTAGTGTTCTGCCTCCAGTCTCTTAGCTTGATTTTTCCCTTTTGAAAAGCCCTATTGTTTCGGGGTGAATGACAGCCTGCGTGCGTGCGTGCGTGCGTGTGTAGGGCAGTGGGAGAGACGAGGTTGGGTTACAGCCCCCGGGGCTGGACAGCTGCTGAACAGCTGGCAGGGGGTGGTATTGTGACACCTGGGTTCTAGCCTCCTTTCTCTCTCCTCCAGCGCTAGTCCTGCTGATGGGCAAAGAAGGTGTCCACGGTGGTATGATCAACAAGAAATGTTATGAAATGGCCTCCCACCTGCGGCGTTCCCAGTACTGACCTCATCTTTGCCCCCCACCCCCACTGCTTTTGCACCCCTTTCCCTCCCATACACACACATACACCATTTTTATTTTTTGGGCCATTACCCTATACCCCTTGTTGCTGCCAAAACCACATGGGCTGGGGGCCAGGGCTGGATGGACGGACACCTCCCCCTACCCATACCCCTCCTGTGTGTGGTTGGAAAATTTTTGTTTTTTGGGTTTTTTTTTTTCTGAATAAAAAAGATTCTACTAACAAGGTGCTGTGTGGTTTTAGCCTGGGTGTCAGGATGGAGAACAGTCACTGTTACTTGTCTCCTTTATCCTTGCTTGGGGTTGAGAGCAGGAAAGGTTGAAGCACTACAAAGTCTAAGAACTGAGGCTTGCCTCCATAACTAAGCACCTGCCTCCGACCTATGTGGCCTGCTGTTTCTTTTCTAGCCTTAGGTTCTCAGTGTGCCAGCTGAATTAGTGGGAAATGGAACAGAGCCACCCAGACTAGAGAATGGGCCAGACCTGTGGGCAAGGCAGGGCCAGTTGAGTCATCTTAAGGGTGGAGCTCCCTCTCTCTGACTCACAACAAATGCCTGCTGGGCCTATTCTCATGACTATAGGTTAGTTTTAGTAGTTTCTTGCCCCTTTATGGCAAAAAGGGGTGGGGTGGGGGGGGTAATTCCCCAAACAGGTAAGATGTTCATTCACCTGTATGAGAATGATCTTCCCCTTCTTTAGTTGACAAAACTTTATTAACCCAATAAATGAAGACCCAGTCCCTTTGCACCAACCCCCTCAAAAGGATGGGGTTGGGTTAAGGGAAAAATCTAGGGGAAAAATGTCCATCCCTCAACATAGAAGAATAGAGAGAGGAAGAGGCTGTGCAAAATAGGTCACCAGAGATGGGGTGATTAGGAGAGTATTAGACCAAGATGGCAGTTGAAGAGGGAGGAGAGGGTGGGGGATCTGTTGAAGACCCAGGGGAAACAAGAGGGGCTGAGGACAGGGAGCCAAAGGAGGTGGGAACTGTGGGGCTAGAGCCCAAAAGTGGGGTCCGCTCTGAGGCAGGATGGTCCCTTGGTTCCCCTTCCTCATCACCGTCTTGCCCCTGAGTTTCTTCCTCCTGCTCCTCATCCCCAGGACCTCGATGAACAGGCTGCTTGCAGATGGGGCAGGTCTTCCGGGTCTGAGTGAGCCAGGGGTCCACACAGCGGCTGTGATAGGCTGTCAAGAGGAATAAGGTGAAATAACCTGGTGCCTGCTGGTGGAGTGGGGATGTGGGGACAGGAACTGAGCCTCACCATGAGCACAGGGGAGTACCCTCAGCTTGTCACCATCCACATACTCATCCAGGCAGATGGCACAGACATCATACTGGTCTCCTGGGGAAAGCAAAAAGGAGTCTACTGAGCCACCTTGGACCAAGGCCCACAAGAACTCACTCTGGGAGGCCAGTGTGGAGCTAAACCTCGCAAAAGTTACTTTCCCTAGTTCCATAAGACCAGTGGAATAGCTAAGACAGCCTTGCAGGACAAACCCAGGGTAGAACAGGAGGAACTGGGGGGTTAGAAAGGACAAAGAAAAGCAAAGGTAAGAAGGGAAGTGGGTTTTGAGGGGAGGTGTGAGGGTGGAGATAGAGTGGGAGGAGCGGAAATGGGGGCAGGGCTTCTGCTATTACCTTATATGGGCACGACAGGCTCCGGGGCCTAAGGACCTGACATCCCATCCTCACCAGTTTCTTCTCAAACTAAATCCTCCCCACATCTTCCATTCCATTTTTCTCTCCACCTCCCTTATAAGCAAGGTTGGTCCTCCATCTTTCCCCTCAACTACTCCATTTAATCATTTCTTACCATCTGCTGTTTCTGCCCCATCCTCACTGTATAGATGGGTAAAAGGAAAGGAAGCACCTCAGGCTGGCATCTTCTCCTTACCATCTTTCTTCCCCCCTCATCTCCTGGGCTCAAACTCATTCAGAACCATGAAAGCTATGGGAAAGGCCTTCCACTCCTCTAGCCCTCTCACCCTTTTGATAGTCATGTGTTGGAATCTGTTTCAGTTGCTCTTTGGTCAGTCGATTACGCTGGAGCCGTTTCCGGTGCTGGACACAACGAACTATCTGGAAAAATGGGGTGGATGGATCAGATCAGCCTTAGGGAACAGGACTGGACAATCCAGTACAAACTATCCCCATCACTAAACTCCAGTTCCAGACTGGTTTTAAAGGCCTCAGCTCTTATCATGCTCCCTGAACTACTCACCATCACTGCTCCCATGGCCAAAACCAGCAGTCCCACAATCCCTGTGAAAGGGATGAGGTAATAACCCAATGGAAAGCTATTGTCCGGGACCAGAAGAACCCGAGCTCTAGGAAAAGGAAGACCAGTGTCAAAGAGGCAGGAAAAGCAAAGTGACAAAGGAAGAGAGACAACGTAACTGGCTCTGGACAAGGCCCAATGATGGAAAAGGGGGTGGAAAGAAAGTCAAGAGGCAGAGTTTGAAGGGCCTGAGGCTTGGGCTGCAGATCAGCATAGAAAGTGCTGAAGGAAGACTGGGGAGGAGGGAAACATCCTACCCCTTCTCGTAGACAAAGAGGGCACGCAGGTACTCGGAGCTCCTCTCCCCAATAAACACAGACGGGATCCAGATCTGCTGCTGGATTTCCTCTGCAGGGGATCAGGGCATTACACTGAGAACACACCCTTCTACAACCAAATCCTTTGGGAACACTGGAATTTGGTTCTTTTGTGCCATCCCACCCAAAGGATTTATCTCTTTCTTTCTTAAAGGCTAAGCCTTTAGCCCACCCACCATGTCTTTAGTCTGAGCTCTACTGAAAACCCAGTTATTCAGAGATGCCCCAACCTTACCACTATTCCACACCATGCTCAGAAGTTCATTGGAATTCACATTGTGTACTACAGCTGCACCATACCCAGCCTTCTGAGCATTCAGGACCTAGGGAGGACAAGGCAGGGAATAAGGAGCCATGAGAGGCCTTGCCTCCCTTCATTCCTGGTGCCTTTTTTTGCCCTCAGCTTCCCAGCTCCCAGTCCACATTCAGCAACCTTGAGGTCAAAGTTGCAGTCGAATCTTCGAAGCAGTGCAATAAAGACTGACCCATTGACCGGGGCTGGGGGTGGTGGAGCAATGGGGCTGCAGGCGTTTGCTGGGTGAGCCTCCACAAGGAAGCCCTGGGGAAGAAAAAAATCGTTGGATTGTCACCTTCCTAGGTTCTGCTCCCCATAGAGCCTACCAGGCACACTGGCTCCCACATACTTCATATTCTTTCTATCCTCCACTTCCCTCTCATTTCTGGGGTTCCAGCAACCCACCCAAATCAGAAGTGTACCTCTCTTCAGCCTCCTAATGATGAAATTATACCGAACAACACCCCTTTACCAGACTGTCCTATTATCTCTCTCCCTGTACCACATAAGCTAACCCATAAGCCATACTCCAAGCTAATTCAAATTCTGCTTTCCAGTTTTTCCATGATTGTACATAGATTCTGCACTCATCCATGTCCCTTAAGTTTTGTTTCATACTCTCTTCTCCAGTACAAACTCATACAGACTATACCCACCTCTGTTAAATGAAACAATGTGCCCAAAATGGAGTCACTTGTGCTAAGCCCCATGTCACGAAATTCAAACCTAACACCTAACTTAATTACAGTTTTAGCTTCTCCCAGGAATGGAATCTTAAACTAGTCATTCTGGAATTACCTTGTCAGCACTAGTGAGGTAGTGACAGACCCCTGCCATTTCCTAAAGTGACTGCCACAACCTATCAGCTCTTTGCTAGTGTAACTCCCTTGTCTTGCTCCTTTCTGCCTATAAAAATCTCAGTTGGTACAGCTTCTTGGAGTTCCTTTCTATATGCTACAAGGGATACTGCCCAATTCATAAATCATTAAATAATTTATTCAATAGAATTTTGTTTTTAACATCTCTCCCTGTAACTTTCCAGTTACCCACCTTACAAACAACTACACATATCTATGGCCCAGTTTTTGTTGTGTGTCAATTCTTGAAATGAAGTACTACAAAACTGCTTACCTGCTTACCTAATTTAACCCTCACAATAATCGTGATATAATTTTTATCACTATCCCATGCTACAGTAAAACAAAGACTCAGGAAGCTAATTAACTTGCCCAATGACATATAAACCAGTAACTGACCCAAGACCCTACTGATAAGCACCACTTCTCTCTGCTCTTATCTTGGTCCATTTTAAGCCTTCCTCACGGGGCTCACAGTTCCAAGGGTAGACTTTGTCTTCTCCCTCTACATTCTGGATTTCACACTAGATGTGCTAATGCACTTCCAACTTGACTCTTTCCCTGCCTCTGGCTTCATCCAAGGGCATAGCTCCTCAACCTCTACCCAGGATGGAAGATTTAGGGAAACAGAAAAAGCAAATAAAATCACCTGAAGTCCCTCCTGGCTCAAGGCAGCCCCAAAGAGAGCTGGGAGGTCTGCAAAGTCCATGCTGGTATTGTGGTCCGAGGTCTGCAGACAAAAGATTCCGGGTTCCCTTTCAATCTGCAACATCTCCCTTAAACGTCCTTCCCCCACCTGCCCCTTAGACTCACCGCTCGAATGAGCCCCTGGATGGGGGCCGCTCCCCAAAGCACAGAGGCCACAACAACTACAGGAAGCGGGAAGGCCGCAGGGTGCATGGCAGCGAGAGGGGAAGAGTTGAGGAGGCCGCGTCCTGGTAGCAGGAGCAGAAGCGGAGTTCGGCGCCCTCTGGGCCCCTACAGAATCCCAGGGGTCCAACAACCCCCAGGTCCCACTTTCCAGCTACATGGGGACGCACGGAAGGAACCACGGCTCGGGGACTGAGATACCCAAGGCGTTTAGAGGACCTGGGAGGAAGACACTAAACGTATCCTTTCCTGGTATGGGGATAAAACGGGAAGGGTAGAGAGGTAAACACAGGTGACAGAAAAACTTCTGGAAGGGTGGGGGAGCTCAAGGAGGTGGGACTTCCGGCCAGGTGGGCCGTCTTCCTAGGTCCTGGGAAAGGGTTTCCGGCAAGGAAAGTCAGGCTGGTTCCAGCATTGGACGCTCAAGATGAAGGACTCCCGATCCTAAAAGGCCGTTTAAAATAAAAGTTAGAGCTGGGAGTGCCTGTGTAGATTAAGTGAGCACCGAGGTGCCAGAAGACGACCTAGTTGTTTCCCTTTTACAGCCCGGACCCTAGAGCTGACCAGTTCACAAACCTCTCCTTTCTCGGGCCACTGCCGCCACCGCGGTACCCTCAAGTCTCGCGAGAGTTCTCTCCACACTGCCCTCGGCTGAAATCTTGCTGTTATTTATCGCGAGAGGCCTCCTAACTCCAGGCTAGCCTAGCTTACTTGATCTCGCGATACCTTTAAACCTCTTTATTTTCCCGCGATTTTAGGTAAAAACTGCGTCTATGGGCTGGCTTCCTAAATCTGCCACACCCCTTCGCGCATTTATCTTAGAGCTCCTCCTTCAGCCCCGCCTTACTCCCGGCTACCTTTGCGCTGCGCGTCTGCGCCTGCGCTAGCTTTCAGCTGGCTCTGGAATTGAGAGCTACGGGGGTGTGCGCGCGCGCCCTTGCCCCTGTTGCGCGCGAGGTGTCACCTTGGGCGCGAGCGGGGCCGCGCGCGCACGGGACCGTGTGTCTAGGGCCATCGAGTAGTGATGGCGGCGACGGCGAGTCCCGGGACCGCCGGGATGGACGGGAAACCCCGTACCTCCCCTAAGTCGGTCAAGTTCCTGTTTGGGGGCCTGGCCGGGTAAGCTCAGGCCCCAGGGATGGGAAAGAGGAGGAAGGGATGGATGCAAGAAACCGGGCCCAGTTCATCTTGGTGTCTGTTGCAGTGTATCGAGCCGGCATGGGGTCAGCGCCGTCCTCAGTCCTTGATGGGCTGCTGGGATCTTTTTACCCATTGCAGGGCCCATACTAGGCTGCATGCAGGATCATTGCACGGCTCCCGCTGGGCAGCTACCTGAATTTCCCAACCCATTGCTTGGCTCTGCCCGGCTCTCCAGGTCATTGCATAGCTCCTCCAGGTCATGAAGGGGTCCGGCTGCATGCAGTCCCAGGTCACTTTTTGACCACCCCCTTGGAACTGCATGGAGCACTTTCATTGAATGGCTCCTCCTCTGCTATTGGACTTTTTAGACCCATTGCTCTTGATACATGGGGAGACTTATATACATGCCCACCAACCTCCTGAATATTTAGTCAGTTGCATGGCAGGCCCTGCCTCTTGTGACCCTTGTTGCCAGGCTCCACTGGGCATCGGTAGATCTGGGACAGCTGGCCCTTGACTCTACCCCTGTCTTTCCCCAGGATGGGAGCTACAGTTTTTGTGCAACCTCTGGACCTGGTGAAGAACCGGATGCAGCTGAGCGGGGAAGGAGCCAAGACACGAGAGTACAAAACCAGCTTCCATGCCCTCACCAGTATCCTTAAGGCAGAAGGGCTGAGGGGCATTTACACAGGGTATTGAGGCCACAGGATGGGGGTTAGGGTGTGGGTTGGCAACTCCAGACCTTGGCCTGATATGACTGACCCCTTCATTTTCTAGGCTGTCAGCTGGCCTACTACGCCAGGCCACTTACACCACCACTCGTCTTGGCATTTATACTGTGCTGTTTGAACGTCTGACTGGGGCTGATGGTACACCCCCTGGCTTTCTGTTGAAGGCCCTGATTGGCATGACTGCAGGTGCAACTGGTGCCTTTGTGGGAACACCAGCTGAGGTGGCTCTTATCCGCATGACTGCTGATGGCAGGTGAGTTCCAGGTCTGTGCCTGCCCCCAACTCCATTCCTTGGAATCAAGAATTAAGGGCTTTTTATTTTAGGTTTAGAGCAGAGCATTCATCTGTTCTGGCCTCCCTTTCTTTGTTTCTGTGGGGCAGGATGGTCTGTCCTGAGCTTGGCCTCCCCCTGCCTTTTCACCAGGCTTCCAGCTGACCAGCGCCGTGGCTACAAAAATGTGTTTAATGCCCTGATTCGAATTGCCCGGGAGGAAGGGGTCCCCACACTATGGAGGGTGAGTGAAGTGGCTGGAGACTTGAGGGACATGGGATCAGGTCTCAGGTATTTCTGACTCCTCCCCCACTCCCCACCCAGGGCTGCATCCCTACCATGGCTCGGGCGGTCGTCGTCAATGCTGCCCAGCTCGCCTCTTACTCTCAATCCAAGCAGTTCTTACTGGACTCAGGTGAGACCCAGAGCTGGGCCCTCAGCTCCCAGTCTGGCCTGGGCCAGCTCTAAGCATACTGCCACTCCCTGTTCCTCCTCTTCCAGGCTATTTCTCTGACAACATCCTATGCCACTTCTGTGCCAGCATGATCAGTGGCCTGGTCACTACTGCTGCCTCCATGCCTGTGGACATTGTCAAGACCCGGTGAGTCTGCAGGCCTGGGCCTGGAGAAAGTTGGGAGGGCCCCCCTTATGTCTCTCATGTCCCTACCTCCTCTCCTTCAGGATTCAGAACATGCGAATGATCGACGGAAAGCCAGAATACAAAAACGGGCTGGTGAGGAAACAGGGCTGGGGGGTTGGGCTGGAGGATCGGATGTCCTGGGAAAACAATGAGGGTAGCGGGGGGTATGAGGCCCAGGGTCCCAGAGGTCAGGTCCTAGCCCCAATGTCCTGCCCACCTGCCTGTCTAGGATGTGCTGGTGAAGGTCGTTCGCTACGAAGGCTTCTTCAGCCTGTGGAAGGGCTTTACACCGTACTATGCCCGCTTGGGCCCCCACACCGTCCTCACCTTCATCTTCTTGGAGCAGATGAACAAGGCCTACAAGCGTCTTTTCCTCAGTGGCTGAGGCAGGCAAGGGGCCTGGAGCCGGTGTGCTGGGGCTCCCACTTGCCTGCTACTCCTACAGTCAGTGTGCCCCTGGGGGTCCTGGACTACTGCCCTGGGCTCCTCTATTTATTTTCCTTCCACAGTGTGGTTCCTTCCTCTGCAGTAAAGGACTTTGGTCTGTCCTGCCCCTGCTGCAGCTTACCCTGCTTGTCCTGATCCTCTCTCTGTCCCTGACTGTGCCTTGGGGGGAGTTGAGAAACTCTTTGAGGATTTCCAGACTCTTCTTGGGTGTTAGTTTCAGGGCACACAGGACATCAGAAGATCCCATCTTTTGATAGGAAAGCCAAGGCAGAGCTGAGGGGACCCAGAGAGAGCAAAAACTGTCAAGATGGTCAGAGGGTCTGCAGTGGGAGGATGTGACCTTTCTCCCTCCACCTCACTGTGGGCATGATTAATAAATTGGATTGATAACGTTATCCCCAAATCTGAAGAGTTGTGAGGGCTGGATGGGGAGGAGACTGGACAAAGAAGCGATGTTCTTGAGAACAGAAACTGGACTTTTTAAGAAAACTTATTAAAGAAAAAGCACCCACTAGTTTTATGCAAATGATATGTAAATGAGTCTTCTTGTAGTAGCTGACTGGGTCAAGAAAACCAAGTCCAGGCCCTGTGTTTGCTTCCCAGCCACTTGCCCAAGATGCACAAGTCAGCACAAGTCATCTCACGTAATCCCCAGGAAAAGTCTCTGGTGTCTGGTGACTGCTTTTATGGCCTTAAGGGGGAGGGAGTAAAGTGTCTGAGAAGAGAAGGTTGACCTGCAGGGGGTGGATGGGCCAGGCTTGAGGGAGTGAACACAGGAGCCAGGTGCCCAAAGCCCGGAGATTTGAGGAAACAGGTTGTTGGCCAGAGACTTGATCTGGATGCTAGGTTGGGGAGAGTGACCGCATTATCTTTTTGTGTGATTGCCGAGCCCTGGCCTCAAGGAACCTAAAAACCTCTTGAGGCATAAAAAAACATGGGAAGATCAACTAGAAGGAGGGTTGGGCTGTAGGAGGGCCTCGATAAAAGGTGGAGCTCAGCAGCCTAGTCTCCCTGCTGGGCCTTCCCACCGGTGCCTGTCTACCTGCTCCCGGTACATGCCAGCGTGGGACATAGTGGGCTCTTTGAGACCCTTGAAACTTGTATTTAAGGATTTCTAAATCCAGAGGGGAAGATGACAGGAGCGGTTGGGGAACTGGGAGTGTAGCAGTAGACCAGTTGCTGGGTAACTTAGAGCACCTGACTCTGCCTAGGGGAGGAGAGACCTGTGCACTGTAGCGGTTAGACTGCCTGGGGAAGTGGGGCGGGGCGGGGCGTTACTCCTGGCTGACAGGAGAGCAGTGGCTTAGAGGAGAAAGGCTGGGGAGCAGGTGATTTATGTGATATTTGCAATAGCTGGAGCACAGGTGGTGAAGTGTTTGTTAAGAGATGAAGCCAGAATGTTCTATGGATCAATGCACTGAAGTCCTTGGTTACCAAGCCCAAGAGTTTGTTCTCTATCAGAGAAAGACTTCAGAGCAGGAGAAATGCAGTCAGGTTTACAAGTTAGGAAGATTCTTCCAGCACCATCTGGGGGGAAGGGATGGTTCTCTGTGGAGCCCGAAAGCCTCAGCCTTCCCATTCCCTGGGCCCCCGAGTCTTGGTTTGGGGCGGAGCCAAGGTGAGAGAGAAGGCCCCAAGGAGAATAAGAAAATCTGGCACCAGGTGTGAGGAGTGGGTTCCATTTGCACGCATCCTAGCTTGACAGTAGGAAACCAAGACCATTCAGCAAAACCCCACCCTTTTTCTGTCCCACTCACCTGAACAAAGCAGGAAAGCTGCATTTCTGAGGCCACAGATACATGCAGGCACCCTCGTTCACTCCTAGTACGGCGGGCCACAGACAGGTGGGCCTCAGTAGTGTTACTAACCTCCAGGGAACCTCATGGTTCTTGATCTGGAACTGGTGCTTGGTGCAGCCTGGAATGTGGTCACCCCTGGAGGAGAGAGGTAGGCACCCCATGCAGGGGGAGTGCAAGCTAAGACAAGAGCTTTTTGGGGTGAGTAGTGCCACTAGAGGGGGGGTAGTTGGGACCTCTGGAATGCTAGGGACAGGTGTCCCAGCCACTCTTCTCCAATAGAACCTAATTCTTTTTGAAATTATTTTGTTAAGAATTTCCTTTAAAATTTTTTTAAAAGATTTTATTTATCTTTAGAGAGGGGAGGGGAGGAAGGGAGAGAAACATCAATGTGTGGTTGCCTCTTGCATGCCCCCTAGTGGAGACCTGTCCTGCATGTGACCTGACTGGGAATTGAACTGGCAACTCTTTGGTTTGAAGGCTGGCACTCAATCCACTGAGCCATACCAGCCAGGGCTTGGAATTAGTTTTTATTATACAAATATGATGATAGAAAATGAGAATGCCAAGCAGAGGAAAGGAAAACTATATACCACCCCGAGACAATCAATCAGGGCTCACATCTTGATAAGTTCCTTCAGATTTTTAATACATAGATAATCATGGAGGCCATGCTCTATGCTGTTTTTTTATTTGCTTTTTCCTAAAACTTGCCAAAAGTGGTAATAATCTAGTAGTTTGCGAAACACCTCCATACGCATTGGATGGAGCATTGGGAACTTTTCAATGACCCACCCAACTCATCTCACTACCCCTCCTGGTTTGCTGGGTCTGAGGTGTTTCTCTGATGTGAAGACGAGACTTCTGAGAAAGAAAAAGTGATTAAGACTTCCCCCAACCCTGTGCCTTTTACTCCCACCCTGCCCCAGCCATATCCTAATAAGGAAGCTCATCAGAACCTCTAAAGTCCCCAAATCACTCACCCTCAGAGGCTGTGGCCAGAGTACCTAATGCTCACTGTGCCCAGCAGGTCCTGACCGCGACCCAGACTGAGGGCTGAGGGCCGCCGTCCCGCCACCAGAGGTCCCATGCGGCCATTAGGCCGGACCCACAGGAAGATGCTGGAGCGGAAAGTTGGGAGTGTCCCTTGAAGGAAAAGCAGCCAGGCCCGGGGCACGGCCACTTGCCTTCCCCTCTGTAGCTCCACCTGTGTGGTGTGCTTGGCTGCGGCCAGGGCCACAGACTGGCCAAAGTCCAGGGCCTGTGGTTTCATGTGCTGGACCCAGGTCAGCAGCAGGATGAGAACGACAGAGGCAAACAGGAGCCAGAGAAGACCCAAGATGTAGAAGCCCAGGGGCAAGAGACAGCAAAAGTCAGGGTTGAGAAAAGGGTCGTTTCTGGAACTGTCCACATTCCCTTGAGCCACTCCACGGACCTTTGCGAGGTCACCAAATTTAGAG